>JAQQZU010023833.1:0-13477 GCA_030068025.1 Parauchenoglanis punctatus | reverse complement strand
TCAGTTTTTTAAGTATTTCTTTATATCCAGTAATGTTTCTCGTGGGTAGACATGAACACCGTTTGTTTGGTGTCCATAAAGTTCCTTGAAGATCCTGAGTCGATCAGGGCTGCCAGAGAGAAACTCCCATCAGTAAGTGTAATTTGCATGGATAAGATTAGTGGAGATAATGCAACATAGGAAACTGTACTCACCATGGGATTCTTTGTGCAGGGGGAAACCCCGTGGGTAGTGCCTTGATCACAGGAAGATGAACGTCTGGTGCATGTAGTGAAGTCATGATCCGATGCTGCACAGTATAAACATAATTTCTGTCATAAAGGCTGTTAAGCGAGTGCAACTTGATTGAATGTGTTCATCTCCGCATTCCTTGTGCAGTGCTTTCTGTGAGATTGGCGATCGGTTAACATGTTGTGGAGACGAATAGCCAATTCAATGAGGAAATCCAGTGACTTCTGGTCGTCCCTACATGGCATCTCCTTGCGAATATTATTGTTTAGTCCTTGGCGGAACACCACTTTTAATGCTGGCTCATTCCACCCACTTTCAGCAGAAGAGTGCGGAATTCGAGCGCATATTCAGCAGCATGTTGTTGTCCATGACAGAGATTCAAAAGTCTCTCACCCACCTCCTTTCCTTCAGCATGGTCAAATACATGTTTAAACATGCTGATGAGTTGCTCGTAAGTGGACACCATCACGCCTCCTTGTCCACAGACAGACGTGGCCCAGGCGAGAGCTTTGCCAGTGAGCAAACTTAAGAACTGTGATATGCGGTCATGGTCCGCAAGTCCTTCTTGGGCAGCGAAATAAAGTTGACCTAGGAGGAGAAATCCTCTACACTGCTCAGAGTCTCCCTGGAACCTTTCGGGCTTGGCAGGGGGAGGTCTCATAGCCGGTCGGGAAATGGCTGGTGCGGCGAGCTGCTACGTGAGTTGAGACATGCAGGTAGCTAGCTGCTGTACCTGAGCGGTGATTTCTTGTAACCTCCGTTACTGTTCCCTGAGAAATCGGCCTTGAGCCAATAGCGAGTCGCGCAGTGCCTCTTAGGGGTGTGACTCATTTCAGACCCTGACCTGTCATGGTCACTTTACGAGAAATACACTGCATCCCTGTCACGATTGATCAGCAAACAGTACAAACTGGGCAAAACAAACTTGGTAAGTCAAAAACACGGAAAAGGGTCAGAACTAGCAAAACATACAAAGAATATAAAGGCTTGGCAGAAGACTGACACACAAAGGAGCAGAACTAATGCTTAACAAGTAAACAGAAAAACTCAGAGTCCTTTTAAAACAGGCCTGATTAGACAGAGATTGGATGCACCTGCTCCTACTCAGAAGTCAGGTGACATTGAGCATTGGAGGTGTTCCGCCATATTGTTTATAGGCTGAGTCTCATGGGATGTGTAGTCCATTTCCGTGTCGGAGTGTTCGCTTGTAATTGTATCCATTTCTGTATTGGGTGACGTGTTGTTGTCAGTATTGATGGTATGACAACATATGGATATGACAATCCCTTATTAAACGGGGCGAGGCTCCCCTTCGCCTTAGGTTTAGTTTATAGTGAGGGCCCTTCAAGCTTTGGTCACGTGGTTTTCAGACAGAGCACTGTCACCTTTTATAACCCACACTTACAGTGTATCACATTACCAGATATTCAGATACTTTCCACATCTTCCTCACATTTCTCATCAATTTTATTATTATTCATGCTTGGATTATAGGGTTGGATTATATACTAAAGCATTGCTTTTAAGCGCTCTCGCCATGTGTCAATGCATGTGTGCATAAGCCCACAGCAAAGGGAGCGACATATCATTTAACACATTCACACATATGCACACATACTTAAGGTATCAGGCTCTTATGGAGCACTTAGCTCATCATGTCTTGAAAATCTGTCCGGTTTCAAATGTGTTTCCTGACTCAACCAATTTTCACTTCTGCTTGACCTTTCATCATGTCTAGAAAACCTGTCTGGTTTCGAGTCAAATATGCCTCCTTCCTGACCCCCTGCACATTGACACACACAAACAACATTCTGGTACAATTTGTTCTAATTTGCCCCCACACAACACATGAAGCCTACACAAAAGCTGCCAAGATACCATGTAACAATTTGGGAAAAATCTGAGTCGAGCGAACTGTGGTGAGCATAAAACCCAATCTGCACTGGTGTAAATGGTGGAAGTCTTTGGACTAAAAACTCATTCGTCATTATGGAAAAGACTCCAGTACAAATGTTCTGTATCAACGAGCCTTCAACAGTGGATCAAATTATGAGGTTTTCAACAAAGTGGACACAAAGAACAAAAAATGCTGGTTAAGGCACAAAACGGCCTAAGGGGGGGACTTTCAAAACAAAAACGTGATGACATGAGGATGCTCATTAAAAATGATAAATCCAACAATCAATGCAAAGATTGAATGGACAAGAGACAAGCTGAATGGAAAACACTGAAGAAATTCCGGGAGGAAGGTAAAATGAAGAGAAAAAGAAAGGCTTATTCAGGAAGCATCAGTGAAAGTGCTCAAGGAATCACCCTATGCTCAAGGAATGCACCCTGTTCTCAGAGGTGAGGTTCAAGTAGAGTCAGAAGATAAAGAGGAATTCGCTCCTGAAGAAGGAAGGAATATATAGACTTTGAAGCCAGAGGAGAACTCACAGACATCGAAAGTATGGGGTCGTCAAAGCAATGAGCTACAAGAGGCACAGACAGCATTTAAAGAAAGCCCTACCATACCTGGGTTTGTAATGGAGGACCGTGAGGGGACAAGAATACTAGACGCATGCTCCCAGATGAGAAAGAACATATTATAGTTGGGAGAAGAGGCATATTGCTATTGTGAGGACTTAAGAGAGGGCTCATCAGGAAAATGGCTAACCCAGAAAAGACAAGTGCTAACCAGCCCCAGAGACACAGATCAGGAAAGCAGAAAGAGCACTGACAAGGAACCTGACATCGTTCATAAGGATGGATGGGATGGAGATGACGAAGAAGAGAAAGAAGAAGCCAGAAGTAAGACAAAGAAACAACTACAGTAAATAAAGCCCTACGATATTCGTCAGTTTAGAAAAACCCAGAGATACAAGCATTACTCTCACAAGAAGAAGCTCAAGTTGTCTGTTTAGATAGACTGGAGGTGCAAACTAAATAAGTGAAAGACAAGCTAGAAGACTGCAATAGACAAACTGAGAGAGACTTACTTGGCACACAAAGTGAAAACATCAGGAGGTTTAGCGAAGCTGTAGATCACCTTACAAATTGTATGGCGAGAAAACAAGATCTTGATGTTGACCAACTCCATTCTATGATGTTCAGAAGAATAGTCCTGAAAGGCCCGCCTGAGCCGGTGAAGCAGGAACTGGAAGATGCAGTGGGCATATTTTCAAAACCTGAAGCTGAGATCTTGTAACATATAACACACACCTTAGAACAATATCAAAATGAAGAAAAGAGATCATAAGAAAATGAGAGAAATGTCCTCCAAAAAGTAGTGCAACAGCAGCTAGGAGAGCTGACTGCTAAAAACAAAAAGAAGGACAAAGTGCAGGCACCCTAGGTTGTTAAAGAACCCGTTAATGCACAAGTAGCAGCAACACCACAGCCCCAGCCTCGGGCAGTTCAGCCAATGTCCCCAATTTGTCAGCCCCAAATGCAAATACTAGCGCCATCGCCTCCTGTAGCACCTGGAAGAATCATTTGGCAGGGCCCAATACTGGCTTCTGAAGAGGCCCAGAGGAGCCAACAGGGGAGACCCAGCTTCCTATGGTCACCACAGAAGTTGGGCAAGAACCGATGCTGCAGGTTTGATTAAATGGCAAACCCAACCCCACGATGATAGATACTGGAGCTACGTACTCATGTGAAAGTCCAAAATATGCCAATCATCTCCCTAAATCTGGGAAATACGCCAAGACTGTTGACTTCTTGGGACAGATGCAGCTAATTCCAATGAAAGCTCCAGTATGCTTAGCAACAGAAGACAAACTGATTCAAATCACCCTTTTTAGTATCTGAAAGTACTCCAGTAAACCTGCTGGGAAGAGATGCATTGCATAAATTAAACTTGCAAATTTGGTGCACACCAGAGGGAGTACACATTGATAAAAGAGGCGTGGTCACCCAAATGATTAGTAGAATGAGCTCAATAGCGGGCTTGCCAATGTGTATTGGATAGGAGAGATTTGTGAAGCCCCCCAGCAATTCTTACACACCTGGGGAAAGCACATTCATGTCAACACACCAGAAATGAGAGAACCCACACTGCCTTTCCACTGCACAATGAGGTTTCAACCAGGACAAGACCTGTGGTTTGGAAAAGTGTGGGAACAGGAGACAAAGGGAGAAAAGATCCAGATCGTTACATCATATGCAATCATAGGCCCAGAAGGAATGGCCATGAATGTGGAGAATAATGAATTCATCACCAAGTGTTATGATGTTCCAGATGCAGTGCCTCACATTACAATTATGATAGGAAATGAACACACTTCCAAAAGCCTGGGACCAATGATGAAAAAAAGCTATGTTCTAGGTATGAAAGAAAGGGCAGCAATACATGTGAAACAATTATGGAAGGAGCAAGGAGAAACAACTGACTCACATGGCCTATGGTGAAACCACGGTCTGTTAGAGGCTCCATAACACTCAACACCATTCTAATTAATGACGCCCATGGTCTAGACCATTGCGCCAGGGGGGAGGTCTTAAGAAAAATATAAAGGCAAGGCTATTGGTCAACATACTTACAGACACATTTAGACAAGGCTCTGAGCAAATGGAATTTGTGAATGTGAAATTTGTGCACAATGCAACATTAGGAAGGGTATCCCCACTCTGACAGGGCAGTCACCATTACCTGAGGGACCATTTGAACACCTGCTCATTGATTATGTTGACATGATACGTCCCGTAAGAGGACACCGATACATGCTAGTCATAATTGACAGATTTAGCAGATGGGTGGAAGCAATTCCCAGAAGGGCTTAAACAGCTACTAATGTATTGAGGTTTCTCACTAGAGAAGTTTTCCCCAGATTTGGCATTCCGTCCATCATAAGCTCTGACAATGGCACTCCATTTGTTACAACAGCACTAAAAGACGTTATAGCTTGGCTGAGAGTTCAGTGGAAACTGGGATGTGTGTATCACCCCCAGTTTCAAGGTGTAGTTGAGAGAGTAAATGGCACATTGAAAGCAAAAATTGCAAAAATCATTAGACAAACTGGTCTTAATTGGGTAGATGCATTGCTATTAGCCTTGATGAACTACAGAACTACAATTGAGACTCATTTGACACCACATGAAATGTTAACAAGAAGGCTAATACTAAACCTGAGCCTTAGAGGACCCCATGAAGGGCCCCCATTGGAACAACTGCATGGTGAATTGCGAGCTTATGTTAAACTAATCAGAGTTCGAATCAAACAGTCAAAGAACCATACAAAGTTACAAGCCTGACCCAGAAGTTTATTTAGACAGCATTGGCCAACCTAGAGAAATCCCAAGCCAATATAAAGCAAGAAATGAAATCACAGTGAGATTTGAATCAATAATTCCCCAAATAGGAATTGGCAAAAATGTTGAGTGGATAAATTACATCTATTACAATCAGCAAAGATTCATTAATTATCTGAAGATGCCCTTAAGGCTGCACTAGGAGAACAATTATCGGCCACAAGCCTAATAACACTGATAAATAGACAAGCCTTAGATTGGTTACTGGCAAAGGAAGGGGGTGTTTGCATTCTATTTGGAGATCAATATTGTACATACATACCTAATAATACCACCCCAGACGGTTCATTTACCAAGGCAATGGAGAAAAGATAGAAACACAAATTGGTTCTCAGATATGTACGGCCAGTGGGGCGGCTGGCTAGCTAAGGGTTATGTTGTTCATTTTATCTCTAATTTTATGCTGCCTGTTGCCCCTCTTAAAGGAATTGTGTTTGAAGGTGGCTGCCAAACAAATGTCAGTCACAGTTCTCGCACAGGGAGCTAGGAAAGGCGAAGAAGCACCGCTAATAGAGGTAATCATCTATGCAAATGACACAATAGAACTAAATCCAATGCCAGGGGAAATTTGGCAAGTAATGAAGAAAATGATTGGCAATTCTAAAACTGGAGAACAGTTGAGACAACACGGGAAATAGGTAAGGGTTTCTAGTTCTAGTCTATAAGAGGGAAACTAAATTTGAGCTTAGAAGGCCGAACAAGGCCTTATCTGATCCAATAGGGCCATGTACGCCCTTGGGCCACGAGCCAGAAAAATTGGCTCATTTTACTTTAAAAAAAATAAATTATTTGATAGTCTGCCATAACTGCTTAACTCTGCTTTGCATTGCTTAACATGCTGAAATATATTTTAAAATAAGATCTTGCCTAGGACGTTGAGATGTTTTCCTCTTCTGTTTAAGTAACCATTATAAGTTTTCTTTGTGACGTCCTAAGTTCTACAAGTGATGAATTATAAGTTTTTGATAAGTTTCCTTTAATTTGGTAGAGTTCCTTAACTGTGATAAGTTTCCTTTACTATCATTTTAAATAAATGTTAGATTTATAGCTTGTACCCACCACTAGCGACATCAGAGGTTAAATGCTCATTGTAGATCCTACAAGGCGTAACCAAAAAGGTTCTCTAGAATTATTTTAGTTACCTTTATTAATTAAGGTATTATGTTAAAAATAATAATTAATGTGTGTGGTTAATGTGATTTAAGTCCTTGCTGATGTTGAGAGAGGTCAAGGAGGAGGTAAGACTTCAGAATTAAAGTAAATACTGATGCAGTAACAAAACAATTGTGTATGTTTGAATTCTAATTGGGTCACCTCCTTAGCATGCCTGATCTTACAGGAACAGAATGGCGTTGGCCTTTGATGACTTATGGACAATGGTGAGTGATTATGTATACTTTCACTTGGGGCACGAGGGGCTGCCTCCCACTGCTGCACCTGCAGCAATGCATGAGTATGCCACAGCCGTGCATCAGGCCTGTGACCAGGAACTGAAAACTATGGTAAGGACTATGATGGCAATAAGCATCAATGGAGAGCGCCTGCGAGGCCACCTTTCTCAGTTACTGACTCAGACATTGTCTGAGGGGGTGATGAACTGGGGTCGCAAAACCGCCATGTTTGCTTTCGTTGGGATGCTGGCGGAAGAAATCAGTAAAATAACTCATGGTGAGGAGAACCCCGAGTACCTCGCCCAGATTCTGGCGCACTTCCTTGCAGCTCGCTGCGACGAATGCGTAAGGGAGAAAGGCAGGTGGCAAGACTTCGTCCAATATGCCCAGCAGGCTACACCTGGGAAGGGAATCCTGTTTGCCATATGAAATCTATTTAGAATGAGCATCCTGGCTGGCACATTGGCTATAATCGCCTTCCTCCGCTAAGATGAGGTCATGCAATCAGGGGGTATTTGCATACTTTAATGCCCAAGTAGTTAAGCTTCCTCCTCAACCTATTGTGTGTTATATTTGTATTGTGTGTTGTGTTTCTGTTTCAAATGTTCCAGAAGTAAAGCAAAGACCCCCAAAAGAAGATGGGAAGGACTGTGGGTGAAGTGCTAGTAAACTCTCCCCACAGTCCCTACGAGCATCTCTACATGACGCAAAGTCGCAAGATGCAGAAGATAACCAGCTAAAGTAGAGCGTTCGGCTCTAGAAGCCGAAATGGGGGGAAATGTGGGGGCAAATTAGAACAGGTTGTACCAGAATTTTGTTTGTGTGTATTGTTGTGTTAGGTCACGATAGGGCACCATAAAGGTCAAGCAAAAGTGTGAAAATTGGTTGAGATAGGAGATGTATCTGACTCGAAACCAGATAGGTTTTCTAGACATGAAGGGCTAAAATAAGTGCCCCGTGTGACTATGCTCCATCTCAAAATCATGCAACCAAAACTTAGAGGGCCGTAATTATAGACTAAACCTAAAGCTAAGGGGCACTCAGAGCACTCTAATCTTCTCTTCACGTTTGTCTGCTCTATGTATGTCTTGCAATAAAAAGTCTCTTTAAGGACAAATCTCCATCATTGTAATTGAGATTTCCACGACAATTTGGTGTCCCTGGGTGGGCTGCATGAGTTCGACGGTGATAGGTGTGGCAAACAAACTGGATGCTCGTGAATAAAAAATATTCATCCTCAAAATTCGATATTAGAGTAGAGCCGGAACAATTTGCACACGCTGAGCCGCGAACCGCTGCTGCTAAACCACTGAAATAAACTTTTAAAAAAGTGATTAAAGGTATCTGCAATTCCTCTTAAAGTGTTTGGAAATTTTAAAGCATTTGTTGTAGAATAATTAAAGGAGGTGGATTGTCCATGTGAATACCAATGGATCGCGAAGAAACGTAACAGTTTTCGAGTCTGGGACTCATCAAGGTGTAAATTTGATGTTTACATGACGATAATTGGTTAATTTCGCCGTGAGTGACAACCCCGGTTAAGTAGTTTAGTTCAGTTCTGGGGCAAAAACTGAAGACTGAAGTTCTGGCGATTTGTGCTATCTATTGAGATATGTTCCTTAGTGGATGCATGTTCGGTTTAAAGTTATGGTTTTAGGGTTAATTTTAAGCTTTAACTCTTAGGATTAAGGTTAAGGTTTGGTTAAGGGCTGCAGCTAAAGTCGTGTTTACGCTCTGCTGTAGGCAGTGTTTATTTGCACTATGGTAGCATTTTTTGCCAAGCTGGCACAAATAACCAGAACACCGACAGAAAAGCAATACTTGAGCAGAGCTACAGCTGTTTGCAAAATGAGATGCATATGTTAGCTACTAGCGTGTCCATTTCTTTGGTATTAATACCATGAGTCGTCTCACAAATATATTTTTGTTGTTGGTGATTCAGGACTCGTGCAAAATCGTATTACTGTGTGCATGTGTGCCGTTCCGGAGGACAGGCACGTTCTCATTGAAGTTAGATACAGGTCATTTGTAATTACGAATGTGAATTGTCATGATAGGCAAATACGATCTGAGCAAAAAATCAGAATTGAGCAATGAGACTTGCGTTGTCAACTTGCAACACAGCCTTAAAGACACACCGGGAAGCAAGCGAGAATTGGTGTGCACACGGGTAGTCTGTCTCCTCAGATAACGGAAGAAATTTTATAGTGTAAAAATATTGTTGGAAAGTGTTTGTGAGCTTGTCCTTATAGAATCTTGAATTTGTATGCATTCCAGTGTGTCCGAATATTTCTGAATACTTATATCTAACGATCCTGTCTGAATACTTTGAACACTTGCACGAGGCACACCTGCACAAACACTTTGCCATTTCTCTAATTATAAAAAAGGGAGAGTGAGAGAACAGAGAGAGAAGAGAAAGAAACTTTCCAAAATGCTTTGAAAATATTTGAACATACTTATTCATAATTTGGTTACTGTCATTTAACATGGGTACAAATCAAAGTAAACAGCCTAAATCAACTCACATAATGTCAAGAACTGGGTGTGGTTTTTCTAGCCCAAATGTCTCATTTATGAGAATAAATTATGGTGAAGATTGTCTAGCTCCTTTTGATATTTGGGTCAAGGAATGTAGATTTCCAGAGAAAGGAAGTTTTAGTACCAGACAACTGGCTCAGTTAAAAAAATGTTTAAGAAAAAGAAAACAAAACAGATGGTAGAATGATGTTTTTGGCAGATTGGAAGGCATTTGGTGATTGGCAGAGTGAGGCAAATAAGAGAGAAAGATGACCGGCAGGACCCTCGTCTGTTTCTCAGTGTGTTAATTTACAGGCTGACCCGGACCTGAACTCCGCCCAGCTGAGACAATCACAATGACAGTGACACAGAAATGAATCTTCACTTCCTGAAGCAAGTCGACTGAGGGAGGAGGAGCCTCAGGCACCGCACCCACCTACCCTTCTGCTCCACCGCCTATCTACAAAGAAAATTAACCCTCTATCACCTTCTCCTCCTCATCACACAGATGAACTGGCACCATCTACAGAGCCGGAGAGCAAGATGTACCAATATTCATACCCATAATAACAGATGCAAAGGGTGCCTCTCATCCTGTACTGACCATGCCAATAGTGGAAGTTGCTGGACAAGATGGAATAATATTAGTACACAGACCATGGACTGTGGCGGACATCAAAGAAAGTATGACCCACCTACCAAATGTCCATGAGGTAGGGGGGTGCAATTTTGGTGATGAACTTTTAGCATTTTGCAAAGAGTTCAGGCCCGCTACAGATGACGTTTACTTATGACAAGAATGGGCACTGACTGGGCAAAGATCTCACAACACTAGCCACAACAAAACCAGCAGATGAACAACCCAAACTAGGACCATGAGAACAGCCAAGCATACAGGAATGCCATCATGACTTTACGTGATCTGCTTACTAACACTTTCCCAATAAGAATGGATTTGACGAAGATCAGCATGTGCAAATAAACATATAGAGAAACGGTCTCTAGTTACCTCACCCACTTAACTGGAGGTACATGAGCAACACTGCGGCATGGAGCACCCTGCTGCCCTAGCAACTGGGGAAGCAGCTCCCGATGTGTGGGAAGCACATCTAAGAAACAGCTTCATGTACGGCATGAGATCTGATATTGTGCAACTGGTAAAACAACTCTGAATTCTGTGGGAGACCATGAATCTCACAAAGACTGAACAGTATGCTATCCATGCTGAAAGACTCATAAGAGAAAAAAAGAAAGAAGGAAAGCTGACAAGAAAAAGAAGGAACTACACACAGCCACCTTAACCATGTTTCAACTCACCGGATCACATAACCAGAGAGACAGCTCACGAGGAAGAGGAAGGGGAAGAGGATGCAGTGGATTCGGTGGACCAAGAACCAGTGTGGGACATAATGAGTGTTGTGGTAGCACAGAACACTTCATTAAAGATTGCCCAAAACAAAAGAACACTTCACAAGCAGACTGAGGGGTGGAGAGAGGGGATGGGAGGCCACCTCTGAGCAGTGGAGGTAAAACACAACACCAAATACTTCAGGTAGATCACTTTAGACAGGAACATTCACACACCTCCACAGAGGATGACAACACTGAACAGAAACACACTCACCAAATGCCAAGGGAAGAGTGTAACTGTATGTAAAAAGATTGTTAATTAGAACGAGGAATTAAAAGGCCTCCATTCCTTCTTTAAATATGCCCAAATACCTTTTACACAGCTTCCATGCATTCCTTTGACAATTAATGGGGAAATTTTTGGTTGATTCAGGGGCAACGCATTCAGTCATAGAAAAGGGGGCTTTAATAAGGGCTCCAGCTCTTTCATCCAGAACACTCTGTACAATTGGCATCACGGGACACTCAACAGTAGAGCGATTTTCAGAAAAGCTTAAATGTGAAAGTGAAAATGGTTCCCAGACGACACACTCATTCTTAATCTCATCAACATGTACAGTTAATCTCTTGGGCAGAGATCTCATGTGTAAATTAATCTAATGCTCACCTCTTCAGCAGAAGGTATAACAGTGAGCGTTGGAGAGGTCCAATGCGCAAAATATAATCCAGAACTGCCCCTTTACATGTACGAGTGGAAGCTTTGCCCCGACCAACTGACATATATCACATCACACTTAGTCTAGACTGTTCACAGTAGGACAGACTGATTACATGCTAGAAGAAGATTTACACTACACTGCACATGCACACAAGGGACAAGATACAATATTTGAGAAGGCTTGGTTTAAAGACACCTATACCAGAGAATTCTCGGTTCTGAAAACAATGTATAGGTCAAAGATGTACTGTGCATATGAAATAAAGTTAGCAGAATGCACAGACTACTGTACTAAAGCAAAGGAAAATTACAGTAGAGGCCTTAGGAAGGAAGACCCTACTCTAGGATGCTGTCAGAGAGATTTCTTTGACATAGTTCAATCCAAATCTCATGTCTCTATACTGAAGCCCGTGAATAGGAACTGGAAAGACATGGGGAAATGGGTAAGGACTTGTTCCATGGAAAAGGATGGCTGGGCACCCACATCAGACCCAACTATTTTCTTTAATGAAAAACTGGGAGTCTTTAAACAAAGCTTTACTATGTGTGTTCATGTCTTGTGCAGCATTAACCTGTTCACTATATCATGTTGCAAAGGGAGAATAACAAGCGAGTTTCTCTGCATGTACAAGATTCCAGTGGAAGGAGCGAGGAACCCCAGCTTATCATCCCATTATCATTATCATCCCAGTGGGGAGGAGGCGCAGGCGGCGTAGAGAGAGGAGGCAACAGTGAGGTTGCAGGGCTGGCACGTTAGCCAGGCTACGAAGGCAGCCACTCAAACCACCGCTCCCCAGCCTATTTCTCTTGAATGCCAGATTCCTTGCGAATAAGATGGATGAATTGATGCTACAGACCGCGGCAAAAAACTGAGTCAAGGATGCATGCATTCTGCTCATCACTGAGACCTGGCTTCAACAATCCATCGCAGATTCTGCTATTGAGTTAGCAGGCTACACCATACAGCACCATGACTGAACAGTGGACTCCGGTAAGAGCAAAGGAGGGGGGCTCTGTATGTACGTGAACAACAATTGGTGTACTAACACAGTAATTATAGATAGACACTGTTCACCAGATGTAGAATATCTGATTGTTAAATGCAGGCCCATTTATCTCCCAAGGGAGTTCACCGTAGTCATGACAACGGCTGTTTACATACCACCGGATGCTAATGCTAACTCAGCTATCGGACTTTTGATGCAAGCATTAGCAACAAGCAGAGCACGTATCCTGACGCTGTGCAGATCATAGCAGGGGATTTTAATCATGCGGACTTAAAGGCAGCACTCCCTAAATTCCACCGGCATCTTAAGTGTGCTACTAGGGGAGAGAACACTCTGGACAAGGTTTACTCTAACATCAAACTGGGCTACAGGGCCAGACCACTACCATACATGGGACTGTCTGACCATCTGTCCTTGCTTTTAATTCCCGCGTATGCCCCCCTCAAGAAAACTGCTCCCACCATTACAAAGACTGTTGCCATATGGCCAGAGGGTGCCTCCCAGCAGCTGCAGGACTGCTTTGATAGGACCAACTGGGAGGTCTTTGAACATCAGGACCTGAAGATGTTCACAGACAGTGTACTGTGCTATATTAAGAACTGCATAGACACTGTCACAGTGGACAAAGCATCCGGGTCTACCCCAACCAGAAGCCCTGGATGACACGGGAGGTCCAGCAGCTCTTGAGAGAGAGGAACACCGCCTTCAGGTCAGGCAACAGAGATTTCTACAGCGCAGCTCAAGCCAACCTGAGAAGAGGCATCAGAGAGACCAAAGCAAACTACAGGAGGAGGATTGAGGACCACCTGGGTAGTAACAACAGCCGGCAGGTGTGGCTGTTATGCTCCAGCACTAAGTGCCTCGGGTAACTAGATGGAATAAATTATCACGTAGGTGATGGAGGAATAAATAACGACCAAAGAAAGGGTTTTATGCATTTTTCGGTGTTTTACTCAAGTGAGCAACAA
>JAQQZU010023832.1:0-13480 GCA_030068025.1 Parauchenoglanis punctatus | reverse complement strand
TCTCTCTCTCTCTCTCTCTCTCTCTCTGTCTCTCTCTCTCTCTCTCTGTGTCTCTCTCTCTCTCTCTCTCTCTCTCTGTCTCTCTCTCTCTCTGTCTCTCTCTCTCTGTCTCTCTCTCTCAGTCTCTCTCTCTCAGTCTCTCTCTCTCAGTCTCTCTCTCTCTCTCTCTCTCTGTCTGTGTCTCTGTCTGTGTCTCTGTCTCTGTCTCTCTCTCTCTCTCTCTCTCTCTCTGTCTCTCTCTCTCTCACATGCACACAAACACAGATGAATATTAAGGTTAACTATATTAAAGATCTTTGTTGTTGAGCATGAAACTGTGTTAAAGTTCACAGTAAAATGTGATTTGGAACACAGCTGGTCAGATATTCAGTGATGGATAAGCAGTGTATTGTATTAGAGTGCAATTCTTTTGAGTTTCTTGTATTTGAATGCTGTCACAGGCAGAGGCTTTTTCATTGTTGTGTGAATTTCTGGGAATTTGAGGCAAGGAAATGTGACCTCCGTGAGGCCACAAGCTCATATGACCTTTAAACGTATGTGAACTGTGATGTTAAATATGTGGGTGTGGGTGATTATTTTCGATGGTGTGCAGTTCCTCTTGCTTTGCATTTTTCTTTAATTCTCTTTAACTGCTTCCTAATTTCATGCAACATTGGACTGGTGTGGGTTGTGTATTAAATCCTATCTCTAAAGAGGATTAAAGTATTGTTGCAAAAACATGTAGGTCATGTACGGTAGATATTCGTTGTTTGTGTGTAGCTGCATATTAACAACCACAAAATGTGATTACAACTAACAAAATGCCATGTAATCATTTCAGTTGATTGTAAAGTAACATAACTGCTGCTTGTATAGTATATAACAGCAAAGTGAGCTGTAATATTAATAAGTTAGAAATAAAAATATTTATGCTGACTGATATTTTGACACTATTTCAGGAGGTTTTTTTTTTTTTTAAAGGTAACTGACATCAGTCACAGGTTTAAATGATCAATAATTTAAATCCCTAGATTTAGTTTAGTTTAGGCTTTCTGTGATGCGAGTGTCAATTTCTCAAACTCCGCATAAAGGCCAGGGCAGTAAAGTGTTGACAGCAGAACGTCTCCAGCATACAGTCTTGCAGTTTGCTTTGAGTGGTTTTAGACCTTCTGTTGTTCAACTGTTTGATACAGCAGTTATGTTCCCCATCATCAGTGAGATGCTCACAGGTGATGCTCATCATTAACCAGGGTTGCCAAGTTTTCACAAAATGTCCAGGCCAACTACATCTCAAAAACCAACCAAAACGTTTGGCCACTGGAGAATGGAGTGGAAGACTTTTTTTTTTTTTTTTAATTTTCTCAGCCTTTGAACAAGGTCACCATGGTGCACGGTGCGCACACTCACACTCACACACACACACACACACACACTTCTGATGTACAGATATTATTCACACCCCATAAGTATGGAAGCCCTAAGAGGCCATGAATGAACACTTTTTATTTCTCATGATAACGAGTTATTTTTCTCATTATCACGACATAACGAAACATTGTTTTGCCATGATAGCAACGTAATTTCCCCGAGATCTCAAGAAAATTAAACTCCGTTTTCCCATGATATCGGGAACAAATAACTCGTTACCGTGAGAGAACTTTTGCTATGTCATGATGGTGACATAAATAACCCCGGATGATGCGAAAACAGGCTGAATAAAATATGTACATCCATGGCCTTTTAGGGCTTTTGTAAGCCCTCTTTCCCAAACATGTATTTCAAAATAGAAATTGTTCTGAATATCATAGACACTCATTCTGCACTTACCGTTTGCCTTCATTTGCAGAAACGTATTCATTCTGATTAGTTTTTATAAAAATTTATTTTTCAATACAAAAACGTTTGGGGGCCACACGATAGTTTAAATTTGGCGAACACTACATGCCTGGCAACCATGTCATATACTGCCCTGTCCTCTGCGTCACCCCTGAACATTGGGCAGAACAATTAATGACCCAATGAACCCAAGACCCAAAGGCTTTTATTAGCGCTTATTGCACTTTCCATTTTTTTGATCGCTAGGTGCAGTTCTAAATCTATGAAGCTAAACGGGGCAGGGAGCATGCTGTACAGGCAGTTCCTGCATGAACGAAAGACTGACCTAATCTGCCATTTTCCCCCAAAGTGAGGAACAGCAGATATTTATATCTCTGCAAGCATAAAATTAGACATGTGGATATAATATTCACCCAGGTGTACCCCGTTTAATGTATTTGTAATGTGAGAAATAAATCATTTCAAAATGATGAAAAAAAATTGTGATATGCTTAAATATGATGTTGCAAGACAGTTAATGTTTTAATGGGGTGGCTGGTTGAATATTTTCTGGAGGCACTGTATTTCAAAACATTATCTCCTCCTCATACTTCCGGCCAAAAAGAAAAAAGAACAACTCTGATCATATCTAAAAACGTGACCTCTGCAGAGTCGGTTTTTCCTGAAGCCCCCACGTGTCATTGTCAGAAGCAGTGAGAAGGAGGCTGTACACACATTTATGAACCTTGCTTAATACTCTTAAATATAGTTCACAAAGAGCAGGGCTGACCATTTACAAGATGCAATTGAATAAATTATTCCATGTTTCATGAAATCTTTTCTTTTTTTTTTTGTCAGTCTACCTGTTTTTAGGTTTGATGGCGATGTACTTTGTCCTCCGTTCTTTCCATAAACTGGCTGATGTTCAGGGATGGACAGCATTTTTCCATTTGCCCAGCTGCGACGATGAAGGTGAAGAAGAGAAAGAAAACACTGCTGATGAACCTAATGAGTGTGAAACGGACACAAAACCACTGGACCCGAGCGCTCGTGCCTCCTACAACTCCATTGGCAGATAGACACCTGCAGACTGACGCTGTTGCCTGAGCAGTGGACGATGAGGGAAGTGTGTGTGTGTGTGTGTGGGGGTCTTAAGTTGTAGTTTTGCAGATCAGTGCAATGTTAACGTGTGTGTGTCTCTTCATGGTTTGCTGTTTTGCATTCAGAGCAGTATTGATGAAGTTGTAGGGGAACAGCAAAGACTGTTTCATATGCTAAGCGTTTTCTTTACTAGCTCGTCATCTTAACTGGACCAACTTTTTTTTTCTAGTAAACAATTTATTGCTGGTTTTGGTTAAGTTTGTTTTTTTGCTTTCTTTTTCATTTGGACATCTATGTTTTGGGTAAATAGTGATGTTTTTTGAAGCCAGGACAAATTGAAATATCTGAATGACCTTCTGAACAATGAAATGAAATAATTTTAGTTTTACTACTTGTTGGCTGTTTGGATTGCTTGTGCCTTACTCTTAGATTATACATTTGGCTAGTTTAGTATTAATCAGAGTAATTTGTCACATTCTTTTCCATTGGGTGGACTCTGGGTAAACATACTATTTAAAGTTATTCAATGCGACATTGGACATTTACAGGTGCAGTTGGTGATTCTAATTGAATACACCTTTTGTCACGTTCGGTGAATATCTCCTCGGTGCGGTGAGCAAACTCAGGTGTTCATACACAGCGCTGTAAATGGGAAACGGTGTCTCCGACCGAGCCACACACCACTATTTCAGCCAATCAGCAAAAGAGGGTGTTAAAGCTCGTATATGGGGAGGGCAAGGGGCGAGAGTGAGAGGGACTGTAAATCCGGCACTTGCTAATGTGTTGAACTCCACAACATGATCACGTTGTCGAGGAGAGGTGGCTGAGAAACAGCCAAAAAGAAGAAAAACTGAAAAAGGACAACAAACAGAAGAACAAAAACTGAAAAAGACTTGATCAGGCAAGGGCAAAAAGCCACGTTAACATCAGTGAGGCTTTCCGACGATGGAGAGACCCCTGAGAGTTCAAAGGCATGAAGATGGATGTGGAGGTTGCTCTGTTTCTGCTTGATGTGTGGGCAACTTTAGTTTTGCTGTTTCACAGAACCAATGAGTCAGTTTCTAGTCCTGTTTGTAAAGTTTTTGATAGATAATCCCAACTGGTTAGCTAGCAAGCAGGTACCCGTGTCAGGCAATGTTAAATTACTTGCCCACGGACATTCAGCTTAGATATGCTGCAGTTGTGATCTTTACCTCTAATAGCAGGAGAGTTGTGGGTTTTGCTGTGTGGAGATGGTGTGCTGGCTCTGGGAAACCATCTCATCCTCTCCATGTTAGCATTGCAGCAGCAACTCTAGTGACCTTTTGCTAACCCACAACCTAGCAAATGGTAGTTGCATAACTTGCTGTGCTGCTGTCTGCTCTTTCTCATGGTGTTTGTCTGCACAACCTTTGTGAAGGTTGCATAGCCACGAAGACCTAAAAACACCAGTTTGCTAGTGGGATTGCACAGTGGCATTATTTGGATTGATGCATAGAAATTCTAGGCAACTTTACCGTCCTTGTTAGCTTAACTACTAACCAACGGTCCGCTCTTCGGTCACTGTAGTTTTGTAAAGCCAATCTAAACAACCAACTCTGGCTAGTTTTTACTTTGCTGTGTTTTGTGTACTTGCATGTCCTTCTTTTGATGACGCTTTATACTATAATGTTTGTTTTGCTTCAGCTATGAGAAAGTGACACCCACTTCCATGCCATGTAAGGCTGGAACGTGTAGAGCATCTCCACCACCCGTGTTACGCGTTGGCTCTCATTGTTGTCCAAAAAGTGAGGTAAACTGTTCAGATTAGCTAGTTGGCTTTTGATTACTCTTTTTGTGACCACTTTAATCTCACAATCTGTGGAACAGATTTGTTACATGGTCTATAGATTGCTCTGGATTACAATATTTCTCCAGAATCACGGATCTCGTCTTTAGTACAGTGCAATATCTCTCCGTCTGTATGGAGTTGTGCTTAAATGTTTAGCTTAATTGTTTTTCCAGAGGCAACTTTGATCTGAGGCCTAGTGCTACTGCAGGGCCTCTGTGTAAACTACACAACAGTTACAAATAATCACTACTTGTTTGGACCACTTGTACTTTATTCTGGGTGTTCTGAGGCTTTACATTGGGATTCCTGCAGTGACTATCTGAAACTTGATATTTATGTTATGTTATTTATATACGGCTGATCGTTTGCTTCATATTATAAACTAACAATTTGTTCATACAAGTATTTTGGGTTTTTTTCCTCCTCAGATGACGTTACAGAGGTGAAATATAGAAATTGGTTATATGATCCATCAATATTGTTATTGCAGATGCTATGAAAATACCGTCAGCAACATTTGGTTTAGAGAAGGGTGCCTTCTGGGCTTGCTTACTTAACATCTGAGCAATTAAAAACTAAACTTTACATTTATTCTGAGAAAGCTGTCATCTAACCCTTAAAACTTATATTCTTGTAATAACATATAATAATGTTTTAATTATGGTTTGAGACATAAATGGCACATAAATGGTCTTGAATACCATTTATATTGTTAAGTTGTGATGACAAAACTATAGCATATCATATGATGGATGGCTAATAATGGTTTAAAATTTTGTATGACAGAAGGTTGTCTGGTAAACAGAATAACTGGATTGCCTTGTCCAAGGACGACACATGATGCTCCTTTAAATCTGTTCAAAAATGACCCTTAAAGACCTCTGTCCTTATGCTACTTTCCTATTTTACATTCTTTAGTCCGCTGTCAGTACCCAGTAATGCAGCCTCTTGCACAAATGAATACATTAATCGCATTGTGGAGTGTCTGTTAACAATATTGTTATTATTAATGGCAAGCACCTGATAAAATTAGCAAATGATGTTGGATGTGATGTATTAGCGACTTTCACATATATATGAAATATGAAACCGGTACACATTAATGATATTTACCTGTATGACCAATCTGACTATAAACGTTGATTTCGTTTTAATGTAACTGAATGGGAACAAAAAGGGCTGAAGAACAAGAGGGGAAGAAAAGATAAAATGAAACATGTAAAGTTTTACTTTTGTATAAAAACGCTCTTTGTGTCTGAACCATGTCAGAAGTTTAGAAAAGAAATCGGCCCCAATGAGGAAGGGACTTTTTGAGGCTTTTCTTTGTGATGTTAGCGATACCAGAGAAAATGTTCACATAATTGTCCTGTGGTTTGACATCACAGTAGATTGTTAATGACTTTAACTGTTAATTACATTTTAATTACAACAAATTGAATTTGAATAAAAAAAATTAAGTGTTGCCATTTATGTGGTCATGTCTTATTTATTATTTGTGGTCCTGCATTAAGCACAGTAATGCAAACATTTCCTCTGTTAAAGTGATTTCTCTTGTCTAATGAGCGTAATCGAACACAATTTCAAGCAGTACTTGTAGGGAGGAGGGTTAAGGGGTCGTCTCCTTCGTTTAATTCCCTTAAAGACATACTTTTTCAAATATTTTAACGCTGAAGGCATTTTCTGATTAGGAAATCTGTTCCCTATAGTTTTCTGTTTGAGGAATTTTCTGGTAAGGTCATGACAGACAAATTACTTTAAACACTGATTTACGAAGACTTTGTAGGTAGGACGGTTTGATAAGGTAGGACAAATTTTTAGACTATTGGTTTGAAGCTGTGGGTTGTAATGTTCTGATCCGTGCTAAACAGTGTGACAAATTGGTACACTAGCAGTGGTGGTGGCATTATTACACATACTCATTGCAACAACCCACATACATGTCCACTTTTTTATAATGTCCTTGCGTTAACATGTCTTTAGCAAAGAGGGTTTCAAATCCTAAAATCCTCATACCCCAATTAAGCTATATTACTGTAAAAGAAATGTTCTACTTGCAGTGGTGATATAGAATGAAACGATCACGGAGTAAAACTGTTCGTAATCAGTGATTATTAACGTGTACCTTCCTTTTGTCTTTGCGTCATGATTTGGAGTTTGTTCCATCACTCGGTGACGCTGTGTAAGCAAAGTCTTGGGTTTCCTCCAAGCAGCTATTTTCATCCATATAGAGAAGGATATCTAGCATAATTGACATTACTATATGCTTTGGGAACCGCTGCAGAGAGTACTGCAGGGAGATGGAGTGGAGGTAAGAGTGTGAGAAATAAAGTGCACTGTAGTGGAGGGAAGCTAGATTGCAGATTTACAAAAAAAAAAAAAAAAAAAAAAAAAGGAATGAAATGTAGAGGTTATGAAATGTTATTTGTGGACATTAAATACCTGTTTGTAATACTGTACAACCAATAAAATGTATTTTATATAAGAAATAGGACAATGGGGTAGTGGGGGTTTTGGGCTGACGTGCTTTGAGGGGGCCTAAAAAAATTTCAGTTAGCAAAGGGTGACTTGAGTGAAAAGGTTTGGGAACCACTGTCCTGATCGGAGAACCATGGCATGATGCTTGAAAGACTTTTTAATCTGCCTCACTTGTTCCTGAACCGGATTATTCAGAGCAAGTCCTCAACTGCAGATACACAGCATGCACAGCAGCAGTTAAGCAGTGAACATCTGATTAAGCAGTGCAACTCAAGTCACCGTCAAATGTGGTTCTAGATCAGATACATATCCAACTCGTGGCCAACATGAATGAGAACGGTCAAGCGGAATTGATGTGGCTTTCTGCCTGTACGCATGCACCGAGCTGGCTTCTTTCTGACCCACACACCTCTTGATGCAGCAGTGCCAGTAATAGTGGTGAAACCAGCAGAAGCTAGCTAGCTGGCTTTTTTTTTTTTTGGCCGTCTCGACCTGATCACGTACAGCTGATGAACTCTATGCCATCCTCCATCGCAAATGCAATGCATGTATTAGCTACTAGCACGTCCATTTTGTTAATACCATGAGTCGTCTCACAAAAAATGTTTTTTGTCATTGGTAGGAGACGATGTATGACCAAAAAACCCCGCATTAATGTGTGCATGTGTTCCGTTTCGGAGGACAGATGCATCTTGAACGTGAACCATCAAGATAGACCAAGTAAATCCCAGCTGAGCAAAAAAAACAAGACAAGAACGGAGGTGAACGAGGCTTGTAATGTGAACGTAGCCTTCAGCAATGCTGCATGACTCCCTTTAGGTAGCCATGAACGTCCACTTGCGCCACTATAAGCAGACAGTTGAACAGCAAGTTGTGGGTAATGTAGGAAACCGTTAAAAACCAAATGTTTCAAATTGATCACTGTGGTGAGGGAGGAAAAACAAAAAACAAGAAAAGTCAACTCCGAATTTAATCATAAAATACATATTTTGCACCACTGAAGATCACAAACTGATTATACAAGTCATTCAGGGTGGACCTTTCCTTCATTCTTACAGTAATGTAACAACAGCGTTGCATCAACCCAACACTTGTAGCAGTTTTGTTGCATTAACCCAACACTCACGTTTGTGTAAAGCACCAAGTAGACTAAGCAATAATTCACGAGTTCAATGTAATAATGAAACCTAAACAAAACAAAAACACATTTCAGGGATGGAGTTTGCATAATGCAGAACAGGATACTATATTACCCATGGGCTACATTAGCCTCAGAGCTTCAGTGCAAAACTAAAGAAGCAAACACCAAACATGTCTGGGCTGGAAACACTGGGCATGTATCGTTTTTGAAATAGGACTTGAAACAGAATGACCGATGAAGTGAGAGAGTCCCAGTAGGTATTTACAGACATTATACTTTTCAAAACCTATAAAAGGTGCAAGTCTAACCAGTGTCGTGTGGCTTTCATTACTGACATTTTTGATTAGAATTTTCTGTCCTGCACTTTGCCTGATATATATATATATATGTAAGGCATGCTCTCAGCAAGAGGCACCTTTAACGTGACTGATGAATGAACGTAATGGCCCAATCTTTACTCTGATCCTGACCCATGTTTTTGAGAGGTAGGAGGAAATCGGAGAACCCGTAGGAAATATGCAAAACTGCTCGGACAGAACCAGACACCGTGGAGCTGCTGCACCATCCGACCCTGCGGCATTACAAGGCAGCCAACGCAATACTGATACAGTTCACTAGACCAGGTGTTGAAGGCACTATTCTTCAGTCTAGTTTCATGGAGTTTACTCCTATAAAAAGGACCTGTCCAGACAGCCATGTTGAACATGAAGCTATTATGAACGGTGGCAAAAAAATTTCTTAAGTAGCCAACACAATGGGAGAGGAATTAAATATTTTTCAAACTTCAACCTCATTCACTTTTCAGTAACCATGACATCCTGGTCAGGTTCATGGCGGGACGATCCTCGGAACGCTGGACGTGAGGTGGTATTAAAGACTGGATTAGATGCCAGTCCATTGCAAGGCACTGTGCACACACATGTTCACACGTCAGGACAGCTGAACATGGTCAACCCACCGACTGGCATGTTTTATGGAAGTGGATCTGGAGTAAATTCACATGGGAAGAACATGCACAGAAACTCCACGGGGGCTCGAAACCCACAATGCGATCCTCTGCACCACTACGCTGCCCTCAACTGTAAACTTTAAAATACAATTTCTAATAAGGATCAGCATTACCTTTCTGTGTTCTGCATTTACATAGTCTTCAAACAGATAGAGGATAGGATTTAATCAAGTGTCTCAAAGACAAAGTGCTGGATGGGAAACACTGGCTCGCTATATACTCCTGTAGAAATAAAATAAAATAAAATAAAAAACACGACAGAGAAGTCAAATCTACAAACCTCGTGGTTCTTTGGCTGTTCCTCTGGGGAAAGGTTCTATGTGGAAGCCTCAACTATACAAAGACCAATTTATTTATTTACATTAATTACGTTTCAAACATTGAATATACTTTAAATAGTCCACTTCTCTAGGGAGGAACTGGTCATTGCGCAGTGCATAGGGTACTTCATTCCCTATGTAGTGCACACAAAGACTTGACACAGTGTGCACTGTATAAATATGAAGTGCATTACAGACTCTAGAAACCATTATTTAAACCCTTAGTAGTGTACTTGTATATAAATTGCACATGTGAATTGCAAATAGTTCCCCATTTGACACATGGCACACTAAATACAGTGAATTAGCCTCACTTCTTTCCACATATAGTAAACAATGAGGCTATTAATCACGCTATAGGTTAAATATTGTGTATTGGACTAAACAGGACACAACAGGCATTCAAATCATTCCTAACCTGCATAAGACATGGAAGGTGTTATTTTATAAATTATTATTTTACAAATAGTGTACTCACAGAGCCCCTATTTCAAATGGTATAAATATACAGAAGACTGAATGCCAAATCCTTACTGGACCTTTACTAAGTAGTGTGTAAAAACCCCATTTCATTCCCTAAGCAGGGCACACAGGGTAAATATTGCACAAATTCATCAGCAGAAAGGTCAAATGTATGATCCGACATCTCCACTTCACAAACAGCAGTGTCAAAGTCCAGCATCAAATCATCTAGAACACCGTCCTGCAGGTGATTAGATAAACTTTTGTTCGGACTCCTTCTGCAGGTCCTGTCCCCTGTAAGGTTTTCCACAGAGGCTAATGGTGATCGCTGAGGTGCAGACGATCCAGAGCTGCCTTCAAGAGTTGTGTCCAGATTCTTCAAGATGGTGGTAATGGCAGTGGATAAAGACCGATCCTCCATGAAATCATCGTCCGTGTCTTCGAACCCGGAAGGCGTGCCGAGTTCCTGCCGGAAACATGTTGCTGGATGATGCTTTTGGGGTTTTTTCACAGGGTTCTCCATTCCAGAAACGACCTCCATGTGTGTTCTGGCCTGACGGAGTGTGTTAGTAATAAGGACCGAGCGCAGTAAGCTGGGTTCCACGAGGGCCTGATCACGCTGGTACTTGTCCATGGAAATGTTCAGCACGGACTGCAGCTGATTCTCCCACCCCAGGTCTCCGACACCATCGTTGAGTTTCCGTTTCAGTCCACGTGCCACCATTATACACCCTGTGAGGACAAAACACAGAGAAGAACTGTCGTTTTACCAGTCATAAAAAAAGGATCTGAACCTTTTAATCTATAAAAGTACAGGTTACAGGAAGTTTCTCAATGCATGGAATCAATGCAAAAACATGTTATCAAAGTTGCAGGCTCTGCTGGGGGTGGGGGCGTAGCAGAATGATATTTGTGGTGCTATTTTGGGCACTGGAAGTTTCCAATGACGACAAACACTGCAGATTACAGGACAGTTCATATAGATTGGGTTTGTAAAAAAATATAATAATAAAAAAAAATTTCACAAATTTTGCCAGAAAACAAAAAAAAAAAAAAAAGAGGCAACTTTAGGCATTCCAACTAAGTGTTTAAGTGTCATTCTGGTTTAAATATATCAGATTATGTGATCTGTGATAGCCCTTTATTAAAAAATTATACTGTCAAACAAACAAATCCAAAAGTATATGGCACGAGAACACCATGGCTAACTTGCAGTGGTGCCCCAAGGGGATTTATAGCCGTTCCTTAATTTATGATCTAATATATATATATATAGAGAGAGAGAGAGAGAGAGAGAGAGAGAGAGATGCATTTTATATTAGGCATGTAACAATACATCGTGCACTGAAATCATGATACAAATGTTTATGACGATTCGAATAAATGCAAATAAAAAAGAGCCGTGCTTATTCTTTTTTCCCTCACTAGCTGTAATTGCGTTGTTTAGACGGCAGAGGGCGCAAATGGAGAAAGTTTTGTGTTAAGCTGACACACAGGCTTCACAAATGTTCATAATTATTAAGAAAAAAAGCTTATTAACATTTCATTTTCAATAAAAGAAATATTTTACTTTTTTATATATTACTTATATATGTTTGGATATAATTACTGGTTAGTAAGAAAACGAAACAAAAGTAAAAATTTGACAAAAGCAATATTTAAGTTGATAAACAATAGGAAAAGAAATGTTGCCTTTTTTGGTAATTAGGTTTTTATGGGTTTCAATTTTTCCTTTTTCAAAAATATCACAGGAAAATCGAATCATGAACCCAATATCGTGAATTGAATCAAATCGTGAATTGGGTGAATCGTTACATGCCTACTTATAAAATAATATTATTGGTAAAAACTAACACGTGAGCCAATCACAACTCAGCAGGCAGCTCTAATCCTGGGCATTCTTCCCAGAACCACAATCCTAAATAAATGCACATGTATATGTTATTTTGAGGATATAATCAGAGGTATGCTCTAATAACTTATGCGAAGGATGATTAAAAAAGTAATTATTTGCGGAGGATGGCTTCCCTTTTGGGTCCGGTACCTCTCAACGTTTCTTCCTCTTGACGTCTCAGGGAATATTTCCTTACCACCGTCACTTCAGATTTACTCATTATGGACAGATATATAAATTAAAAGATTAATAACTTTATATTCAGAATCGATATACTTCTGAGAAGCTGCTTTGTGGCAATGTCTGTTGTTAAAAGCGCTATACAAATAAATTGAATTGAACAGTAATTACTAATCTAATCCTCTAACTTGCAGAAGCCATCAAAACAGCCAGAACAAACTACAGAACCATTTGCTTCCCTTCAATTCAAATACGTTTTGAGTATGTTTTCATCTCTGTAACACTTAACCACATGAATTTGATTACTGACCGAAGAATGACAAAACACAGAGCGTGAGAATAAATTAGCATAAACAAAAGATGATAATATGGAGTGTTCAGGGAGAGCTGTAAAGGCAAACGTATCCTTTTGCAATTGCATTCCCATGGACAAAGCAAATCCAGCTGAATGGTCAGGAATGACGGCGTCGGTTTCACAAGTGTACAGCAGTTCAGTTCAGATCGTTAAACTGTGATTGATCCCGGGTTCAGACATGGTGTACAAGACTCATGGTTACACATGTTCATGCAGTACCCTTAATATCGCTACTTGTAATGTACAGATCAGTCAAACCACTGAACAAGATCATGGACTCTCCTGCACTCGGCCACATGTATCTGCAGCACTGCTGTAAAGCGCATGTGCATACATAGGACCAGAGAGGTTTGGATGGACCCGCTCGAGACAGAATCAGACCGCAGACCCCGCTGGATCCTGGTCATGACAGATCACTCACAATGAGATGAATGCATACTGAATAGCACATCAAGTGATGGTAGAATGAATATATTTGGTCAATGTGTGCGCACTTACTGTAATTTCTTAACTTATTGTGTGAAATCCCTTCACGCGGTTACATTTTGACAACGGTATGAAAACTACAGGCTTCCCTGAAGCGAAATCTCGCTCTTTTGCTTGTCGGATTCTAGTCTGTTTACCCCCAAAAGTGAGAAAATGTAAAGCTTCAATTCCAGCTCCACTGAAAGACTCCAACTGCCGATGGTCTAAAATCAACTGATATTCACTCATTTGTATAATACAACATGCAACAGGCTAAGCAGAACATGATAAATAGAAACGAATAGCCTACAGCTGTTTTTGTAGCCAAGTTTGTTAAACCGCCTCCCTATTTACATAACGTTATTTTTCAGTTTTGAAAATGATTGAAATGAGGTATCGATGGTGCGGTGGTTAGCACTGTCGCCTCACAGCAAGAAGGTCCTGGGTTCGATCCCCGGGTCACCCAGGGTGCCT
>JAQQZU010023831.1:0-13480 GCA_030068025.1 Parauchenoglanis punctatus | reverse complement strand
GAAGTCCACCAGGGAAAAACGGGGTCCGAGAATAATCCTGAAAAGACCATGAACGAACAGCGAGAGACTAAAAACTTTCGTGTTTATACTAGCGAGCAGGAAGCGAGTCCGCCGTTTCGGGAGCGGAAGTGAGTCCGTCCGCGATAGTGGTCCGGGTATCCAAGGATGCGTTAGCGCGACTGGTCCTAGCCCGAGAGGCGCGAGACGTGACACAAATATAAATATTTACCCATTCAAAAAACCACACAAAGGAAATGACATTTGACTCCAGCTGGAACAGATTTACTGGTAATGAAAAGATAATATAAATTGCAATAAAATATATAACAAATATGAACCTTTATATATAATACATGTTACACTTTATATTTACAAATAATATAAAATGCAACATGATATAAATAATAATATTTATATGATGCATAATAAATACAAATAGAATATAAAAATGTATCTATAATAAAGTATATAACTACTTATAATAAATATAAAATTTTATATTTATAAATAATATAATAAATAATATAAATTATAATATAATAATATTAATAATAATATTTATATAATGCATAAATAGATAAACCTTGTAATGAAACTGTGACAATACCAATAAAACAATAACACCAATAACTAAGTACAACGTTAAGAACATGGGAAAAGCTCAACAGTTACTAGTTTGAAAAAAACCCAACACAAAATCAACAATACAAACATTCTAACTAATGTGCATCGTGCCACTCCTCAAAGCAGTTCCTTTTTGTAGTGAGGCACAGAGGGATCTGACACTTCCTGCAATAAATAGATGTTTTCATTTTGATGCCCGCATCCTAGCACATCCTGCAGAGCTTCCTGCCTTGCCTAGTATCTTCCCCATAATACCTAGGCATACATGTAAGGGGTTTTGGTGCTGAGGGCGGCGGTGGTGCCAAGTCCTCAGTAAACTTCAGCATTTCTGCTGCAAGCTGCTCCCTGAACCTTTTTTGGCTGAGTGGCTTTCCCATAGTGGGGTCGTTCTTCTTCTTGAACAGCTCCTTGTAAAGAATAAAACTATTTACCACCAATGTCCAAAAAATGGTATAAAAAGATTTTGTACCATTTCATGGATTTATTATTATTATTATTTACACTGTAGAAACTGATCAGAGCATCCGACATATCCACTCCGCCCATGTATTTGTTGTAGTCCACAACTAGATCAGGAACAGGTATGGATTTGCTCTGCCATACACCACCTTCTTTTACATTACTTTTCACAGTCTGCCCACTGAAAGCTTCATGCACTGTAGAGCACATGGGCACCTCATGTGTGTCCATCTACTTCAGATACAGGAGGTTGACTTCCCTTATCCACCTGATATCACCTCTCTCAGACTTTTTAAGTAGATCATTCTGAGCCATCCGTGGAAAATTGATGTGAGTGTGAAGTATAGTCCCACAACAGCCAATGTTTTTTTTTTTCTCAGATACTTGAAAAGGGCAGGACTGGTGTAAAAATTGTCCTCAAAGAGAGTGTAGCCCCCACCAAGCAGAGAAAATGGAAGAAGGTCCATTACAGAGGAGTAGATCAGACCATGGCCTGTGGTAGACTCACTCTTACCAGGGTATACAAAAAAGTTCCAAGTGTAGCCTGTCAAGGAGTCTTTCAAGCACAAAAAGCTTGTATCCCCACTTTGTAGGCTTACCCTTCATGTACTGCTTCATACCAATACAGGCCTTTGACGCCACCATCCTTTCATCTATAGAGATGTTTTTGTAAGGCTGGAACTGTGCTTTGCAGGCATTCACTGAGCTAGTGAATGCTCAGTAGCGGGGGCGTATCTAGCATATATGTGTTCAGGAAAGGAGAACAAAGAAAAGGTGGCCTCAAACAGCTGTGGGTTAGGGAGGCAGGAGACAAATGGTCTGCTTGATATAAAATGTGTAAATGTTCTTCTGGGGTGTGTGAGTGCTATTCAATTCAATTTGTATAGCTCAATAATAATAGAAACTTATGAATCTATAAATATCTATAAATATAGATTTATCTATATAGATCTATATCCCTAATGAGCAAGCCTGTGGTGACGGCGACGGTGGCAAGGAAAAACTTCCTGAGATAACTAAAGGAAGAAATCTTGAGAGGAACCAGACTCAAAAGGGATCCCATCCTCATCTGGGCCGCACTGTATAGTGAAATTACAACTAATCATACATCAATAATAGGTTCAAATTAAATGTGTATATGCCAGAATATGTGTATGTTATATTAGAGTGTGTATGTCAGGATTTGTGTATGTCAGGATTTGTGTTTGTGTGTGTGTCTGTGTCTGAGTGTGTGTATATGTTAATGTGTGTATGTCAGAAGTGTAAAGGTGTGAAAGTGAAGACACAGAAGACAATGGGACAGACAAGTGAGCACCAAAAGCTGGGGGGGGGGGGCAGTGCCAGGTTTGGGTCAATTGATATGCTAACTTGGGAGACACGACACAATAACTCAAAATTAAAGTTAGTGGCTAGAAAAATACTGGTATAAAAATGTAGCCTAAGAATTTTACCTAACACCGGGTATGGAATTTCATAATCCAGATCAGGGCCATTGTCCGAATCCCGCCATAATCCTGCCCCATTTTACCAAAATCTATTGTATGGCACCACTACTGGCTGGTTTCCTCAATTAAAATATGCCACTAGATAGAAATCAATCATTGAAACTATGATAAATCAACATTTTGAACTGCAATATTGATTCAACATTGATCACTTTTGCGCCCTCAGTTAATATTGAAACCACATTAAAATCAGAACTAAACATCAATGGGACTTCAAAGATATTTTGACTGATATTAAACTACAGCAAAGTACTACTATTAACACTGCAAGATATTGTGAAAAAGCATGCTCTGCTTTTAGCAATATATTGTTAAACATTAGGTTTTAGCTAATTTATAAATGACAACAGACAGCTTTACATCAGAAAAAAACCACAGCCCCATCCACCAGGTGTCACAGACTCTCTCTCTCTCTCTATCACACAAACACACACATGTATATGAACAGAAAAGAGACAGTGAATGCAACACAAGAGGCAACTGATTTACAGGATGAAAGATAACAACAAATAAAACTTGCAAGAGAACAACAAACTTAGGTAATGTTAAACAGAAACATTTCGACTTGGCAATAACAGACATAAGCTAGGATTGGTATTGTAGAGCATTGAGGATTTGTTTTTGCGGAACTCAAATGCAGCTATGCCATGAGAAAAACTGGGAAGTTAAGCCTTTGTTGAAACCAGAAATGTCACTCCGTGGATGATAATAGATGAAAATATATATAAAAAAAAAAAACAATATGCAAGCTACCACACACAGCAAAATATGCCAAATGTTAGGTATTTTAGTACTTGTGAAAATTCTCATGCCTGTTAGCCTAAAAATGTTATCACGTGAACTTTGCCAAATGTTTCGTTGAAAGAAATGTTCAGGATGTCTAAAAGATGTTTCTAAACATTTCTTAAAATGATGAGCATTTGTGTTGGGCATTTTGATCAGCTGTATAACAAAGTTATTAATAGGGAATATAATATTTAATACTTCAATATAACATTCATATACTTCTTCAGTCAACATCTTCTTTGTGTAGTCTATCCATTGTCACAACACTTATAACCAATAACAAAACATCGACATTAAAAAAAAAATGAGGCACCAAAAATGCACTTCCAGAGCACTCTCTCTTTAAATGCCCTCTTTTGTTTCATCTAGTGCTTATGTTTCTTTCAAGCCCAGTTATGGTCAGAGGCCATCTCATTTGTGATGGCATAACATAGCACACAGAGGACTTGAAATTACAGAGAAGTGTCTCACCTTTCAATATAAAAAATAGAACTATTGTAAGTTTTGTGTGTGTGTGTGTGTGTGTGTGTGTGTGTGTGTGTGTGTGTGTGTGTGTGTGTGTGTGTGTGTGTGTGTGTGTGTGGACATTAGGAAGAGGGTTCGGCCTGTTTCACCAGCCATGTTCAAAGATTATGTAATATGCTGCGCTTTACAGGGCTACCTATTTTCAAGGCTGAATTTGACAGGGATTGATAAAGATTCACCAAAACAATAGCAGTTTTGGCATGAGATGTTGTAACTTGAAATGTGTGGATTATACTTAACATTAGAAATATTAGTGATACTTGCCTCTGCTAAGTTGACCTCTATACAACATTAAGACCACAGCTCAAGATTTTCTAAAATAGTTAGAGAAGAACAGATCAACATGCAAAGATGCCTTTATTTATGATCAATCACCACTGATTTAATGATCAGTCACTATTGTTGATTGAGTCTCCTTTTAAGGGATATTGTATATTACCATCAATTAGTGCTATATTTGTGTTGCAGAGACATTATGGAAAGCACTACATAAAAGTTTTTGTAGTTTAATGCACTGTAATTGAACATTAGGCCATTTCTTTCACATGAAACCCTATGATAATGTCAAAGAATAACAGTTTTGCACTTGGCTATTAATAGTTGCCCTTCAGAACCTCTGGAATCTGTGACAAATAATAATATAATAATAATGAATCAAAATGAAAGGATATTGGTGTTTGAAATTACAATTACAATGTGATGAAAACATACCTTCAGGAAGGAATTGAGTGCAGGAGACAAAAAGCCTCCAGCTTCTGGGGAGGTTACAGATATATGTAGGTTTGGGGAGAGAACTGGATGTCATTGTGTGAAAGGAAGGGTGAAGGGTGAATACAAGTGTAGGGCTCTAAGGGAGACTGCAGAGCGGTGAAGTCTGTTTGGTGTATGAAAAAAAGGTTGTGAAAATAACAGGGGGTTGCAGGCTATTATGCCCTATTAGATTCTCTACAAAGGCTTACATTGCTACACACATGCACACACCAACACATGCGCACACGCACACACACACACACACACACACACACATACATATACATATATATTCATAAACAAATTTAGGTGCCTGAGGATATTTGTTTTTTGGGGGGGTTGGTGGTCCATAGAATTTGACCCAAGTAGTATATATCTTACACTTTCTGTCAAACTGTCAATCAAAGTGATTGATGACCCCTGTGATTTATGGCCCCTACCCCTCCCTTACCGGGGTGTCAATCAAAGTGATTTATGCCCCTGTCTGCCACACTGTATGGGGTGAGTGCGTGTTCAGATCCTAACGCTACACGGTCTGTAAAACTGTCAATCAAATAGATTTGTGTCCCTGTCTGTCATTTTGAATGGGGGGTGGGAGGGGGATCAAACAGCCGGTCCTTGATGGAATCCATGTCGGGGGTGTTTTGTCTGGGCATGACCCCACAAGTGCTGACAAAGCCAGCTCTCATTTATCACCAATGCGAATGACCTTTAGCATATATAGTCTCTAAAGGGGGCTTCAGTTTTCTTTATCATTCAAGACGTGTTTGACAAGAACACGAGATAAGATCAACAAGGATGGATTCCTTTACTTCAAGTAAGTTTAGTTATTTGTTTCATTGTATGTAACAGACTGTTTTAGATTGTCTGATGGCTTTTGTTTTGTTTAACAGATTCTGACAATTGTTTTTTGTAGAATTGCAAAAGCTGGAAGAAAGGTGTACAACAATGACTGCATCACCCGCAACAAGAGATGTTTATAAGAGGCTTAATTTCACACCCGTCGGTGACAGAGATATTGACTCTGAAATAACTTGCGCACCAAAAAAGAGAAAACTCGAAAGTTTGGTATATTTTCTTTAAAATGCGATGGATACTGTGGAATATGAATGGTTGTTGTCTGATGGACGTGTTTGTGGAAACATTTTCGACAAAGAAGAATGCAGTGTTAAATTATACACTGTAGACTCAGGTTGGGGTCATTTACAGACGACATACTACACATATCATTCTGTGCCAAAGACTGGAAATTGTTCAGGAATAAAGTTTGGAGAGACCTTGAAGTTCCTGGCATGGATATCATCTATAGTGCTGCAGACAGTGTAATACCACAAAAGTGTTACTACATATTTGCTAACCATCATGAAAGGAGTCCTGGGGATTACATGTACATATGTAGTGGTAAATACATGATTGTAAACGATAGTGAAGATAATGATGTGAAGAAAGTCATACAAGACCTAAAAGTGGTGTATCTCTGGAAAGACATATCTGTTTTACACGATGTTTTCAAAAAGATAGACCGATTGTTTAAATGGTGTGAGATTTTGGACAGATACCAGGACATCAAGATGCAGCTTTTTTAGACAAGCCCCAAGACATAGAACGTTAACTGTACATACGGTACATCTGAAATCACCACCCATCATCATCATCTACAAACATTAAAAAGGTGAAGGGTATCTAGAGCACTTCATTTCCAAGACAGTGTGACACACAACCAACCATGTCGCTATTAGCAGATGAAGTTGCTATGTCTGAAGAGCATGAGTGGTTTGATAAATTGTGTAAAAATTTTGGGGATATGAATTTACCACTCAAACAAAGGACTGAGTCTACTAAAACATTAACAGCTTTGTCGCCGACCGATGGTGACGGACCCTGTGAACCCGCTGGCCAAGATGTGGTTGGATGTTTGAACCCACAGGCCATCAAACTCATAAAGGCTTACCTATGTGGTATCCTGCAAGACATCATTGGAGAAAAACTGTGCAAAGATTGTTTCGGTTGTGAAGTGAACCACCCAGCCAGTGTCAGCATTCCTGTCTCTATGATCCTGAGGCCTATTATTTCCAAACTCACATTGATGAAATAAAACGGATGATTTTCAGACCCGAGTTGCTACAGGTGATCGCGCATGTCTTTGAGACATACGGACTACAGCTGTATCCTCAAAAGACCTTTGGTGCTGTGGAAGCTACTGTCTATGAGCTACAGGAAGAACCATATATCTGTGAGAAACTGAGGAATATCGTGGGGAATCTTGTTGACCGACAGTGTGAACGTGTTATTTTCGACGCTCTAAAGTGTTGGGTAGTGGAAAACCACTGAGTTTTGTCAAAATGGGTAATCGTTGCAGTAGAAGCCAGCAGTCAAAAGATTCTGTCAAACAACATGTGAAATTTGAATTAACTGCCATGTCATGTAATATCATCGCTAACGCACACAATTCTACAATTCTAGTACAGAGTATGTGGTGACTATCAGTTGTTTGAACTAGCTTGAAAAACAAAAGATGATCATCATATCTGAAGAGTGATCTAATGTTTTATAAAATGTGTAAAATGAAAAACATGGTTGTATGTAGCACAGTAGTAAAAAGGCTAGTTGAGAAAGAAACTTTTGATACATGTGTTAAAATTTAGACTTATTTAAAATCTTGCTAGTCCAATGTTTGTGTGTGTGTGTGTGTGTATTCTTGTTGTAAAAATAAAATACATAAATACTGTGAAATTGGAACAGACTATCTCATTATTTGAATGATTGGTATCATGATAGAGCTTCTAAAATCCGCATACTATACACTCTCCAGTGAGGGTTCTTTTGGTGGTAAAACAAGATTAAAAGAGGCTGTGTTTAAAGACATGGGGGTACGTTTGTCTGATAAGCAGGTTTCTGAGTGGTTATCCAGAGAGCATAGCTATACACTTCACAAGCCTGTACGTATCAACTACGCGAGGAATAGGGTTGTGGTGTATGATATAGACATGCAGTTTCAAGCTGACCTGGTCAATATGACAATGTATTCAAAGGAGAATAACGACTTCAAATACATGTTGACATGCATAGATGTTTTTAGTAAATATGCGTGGATATGTGTTAAAAAACAAAACGGGCCAGAAGTGGCTAGAGCATTTGAATCTATTCTCAAGGAAGGACATGTGCCTCAAAGCTACAGACTGACTGTGGAAAAGAGTTTTTCAACAAACACTTTCGAAATGTGTTGTGTAAATATGGCATTCATCATTTTGCATCAGGGAACGAACTCAAGGCCAGTGTGGTTGAACGCTTCAATAGAACTATTAAGGGTAGAATTTGGTGTTATCTAACAGCGGTCAATTCAAAGTGGTATATAAATGTTTTGCTGGATTTACTCACTTCCTACAGCAATAGTTATCATCGAAGTATCAGGATGAGACCTGTAGATGTGACCAGTGAAAATAAAAATACTGTGTTTAAAACATTGTATGGTGTAAAGGATACGAAGGACAAAACGTGGTATTTAAATACAAAACCGGTGATGTTGTTAGAATTTCTAAAGTGAGAGGGCCATTTACAAAAGGTTACGAGCAAAACTATACACAAGAATTTTTTTAACATATCCGAATGTATCCCCAGAATACCATCAGTCTACAAGTTGATAGACTATGACGGTGATCTCTTACAGGGGACATTTTATAAATAAGAGTTGCAAAAAATCAGTATTCATAGGGATAAAACACTTAAAGTGGAGAAGATTTTAGAAAGAAAGAAAGTGGGGAAAAATTGTATGGTTTTGGTAAAATGGTTAGTGTGGCTTTCAAAATTTAACAGTTGGGTTCACGAAAAAGACGTGATTGACATTTAGCCCTTTTTCCTGGATAACGTGTCTCATTCGGTGCAAATGTTATTATGAGTGGTGAACGGTTTTATGTAATGCTGCCGTGCAAATCGTCTTGGAGTGTGTACCCTGACAACAAGATTTCAAAGTACAGAACTAAACTCGCAAGACCGTTAATATTGAAGGGCGCCTGGGAGGTCGGTCTAATTGAATTCCAGTACCCAAGAACATGGGAAACTTTTCAAGATGTTGACAGTACATTCTTTCTCACTAACAAAAAATCCAAGCTGGCAACCGGAATCAAGCTATGTGTCGGGTATTACTCAACTATTATGGTGATAGTCCATGAGACCAACAACCACCTTGCGCAATACGGTGTAAAACTCGGTTACGATGATGTCATAAGCAGAATTTTGTCGACACCGAACACGACATAACTCTAATGTTCTATGGAAAACTTGCGTCGATTTTAGGGTTTAAGGATGGGGTTACTTTCGACCCTAGTGAGGTACCAGCCACACTAGGAAAAAAATTAGCTAATTAACCCGCTGATCTGTATGGCGGTGATTATTCCCTTTTTGTTTATAGTGACATAACAGAGTATCAAATTGTGGGTGACTACTTTGTACCTCTGTTGCGTTGTGTACATATAACCGGGGAAAACAAAAAGATAGTCACAATTAAATATGACAAAGTACAATACGTATGTGTGTCTAACGCTCACATCAGTGACATAGTCATAGAAGTGAAATCCGATCTGAACTACAACGAGTCATTTAAGTACAGAAAAGTGATTGCAAAGCTCCATTTCAGGCCTGTGAAACAAACACAACAATATTAAAACAATGAAGCCGTTCAACCGATACGCAGACCCACACTGCTATGTTGCTTATTATCAAAATCAGCCCGGTGGTCTACTCCCGGTGTATGCCGGCGCCCCGACAATCTTTGGTGCCGGTATCGGCGGTCTTTTCAGAGGCCTTTTTCGAATGGCGATACCATTTTTGAAAAGAAGATTCAGTATTGCCAAACCACATTTGAAGACTGCTGCTAAAAATATTGTTGGTGAGGTTGTCCGTTATGTAATGCACCCCCGTCACAACGAAGGCAGTCAGGATGGCTCCGGTTTGCTGATGTTACAGCGCCGATCAGTGAAAAGACCCCCTGGTGTGAGGCGTACCCCAGGCAGTGTAAAAAACAAGGTAAAGAGCAAGAAAAGATCAGTGTTGAAAAGGAAGCCCCGGGATAAACAGCGTGAAATACCCCTGTTGAAATGGAAGCCCCAGTAAACAGCATGAAGGACCCCTAGTTAAAAGAAATTGTAAAACTATCTTCTAATCATGGTGCTAATACACAGGATGTTTGAATAGTGTAACAAATCAGAGTTGGATTTGTTCACGGTTCCCATGACACAAACAGCGATAGAAAAAAACACATATGTGGAAGTACCACCTATTTCAGCCCTCTCTGACATGGCGCCATTGGAGTTTTTTATTGCTGGGAACGGCGAAGACTATATCGACTTAAACAACACACTTCTATTCACTAGACTCAAAATCACAAGACCCGATGGTAGGGACATAGAAGACGGAGCTAGTGTTGGATTGATAAACTACCCGGGAGCCACCATATTTTCCCAGGTTGATGTCTCGTTGGGGGACAGGCTGATCTCACAGAGCTCAAACACATACCCTTATCAGAGTATCATAGAATGTATAATTAACTATGACATTCACACCCTGGAATCCCTTTTCTCCGCCGGCCTGTTTTACAAGGACACAGCGGGGCATATGGACGTGACTGACCCAGCTGGTGAAAATCGTGGGCTGACAAAGCGGGCCGCATTTTCAAACTCTAGCTATGTAGTGGAATTGCTATCCCCGATCCACAGTGACATATTTGTGATATATCCCCTCTTTCTCAAAATAGTCCTCGATGTACGCCCTCTTCTCAGCCTCTGACACCACATGCGACGGGTAGCCACTAGCTTCCTGTTTGCATTGTAAAAAGCGAGTCTGACCTCTAGGGGAAATGCCATACTTCATCCACTCTAGCAACCAAACGCTATAACAGCTGGCTCATTTTGCTTGGCATGTTTCCACTTACATTCCCACATATTTTCAATTTTTAACCATTATAACTTGGTAAGTGTTTCCACTTTATCATCAAACCGTTGTCTTAAAACACCAAAGGGTGGTGATTTGGGTGATTTGGTGATTTGACAAAGGGTGCATGTGATTTGGGTTATAACGGCATGTATGACCGTGATGCATACAACCATTAAATTCTAAAGCGATTCTATCGCCACCTTTTTCATAACAGCCGTCAAGATAATATTTACCCACCATCACCTCACCACCATTCAAAGCGTGTTGTACCTCAACATTTCTGCTTTTCCTGACAAATTCTAACCATTCAATGGAAATGCTTGAAAATGTTTTGTATTGTTTAACGTATGCGTTGTTATGTGTAAGGGCTAGCATGTCTCTGGGGAGAAAATGTGTCTTGTAGACCGTCATACAGCAGGACACTAATGTGGTTTGGCTAAAGGGGTCTAGGTCTGTGCATTTGATAAACTCATTAAGGTATTTTAGACACGCCTCTCGTACCAAAATGACGTCGTTTCTACAGTAAAGCTACAGTACTTACAGTACAGCTCTTTTTGAAAGTTGAAAGCCCCGTTAGTGGCTTCCCTGTACCACTCATCAAACTCTGCTCTGTCTTTATCAGACATAGTGTCATAACCATAGTAACTCTTGTCAGGGTAGGTGCCGATGTAATTGTTGTTTTCACGTTTGTTAAATTTGTGGAGGAAATACCCTTTCTCAGCAGTCGACAGATTTAACGCTGCGGTTGTTTTGGCCAAACACATCGGGATGAAGGAATAACTGTCTATGTACCGCTGCTTAAAACATGTCACACAACCTACACCCCATCATAATGATTTTTGGCATAACACTAATTTTGGAAAAATGTCCCAACAGAAGGAAATTGTCAAACCCTGCTGCATTGTGTGCAAGCCATGTATACCCCCTATACTTGGGAAGTCTAAACCTGCTCAAAAGCTTGTCAATACACTCATGCCCTTCTGCTGTAAACTCTTCCCCATCAAATGTAATGGCACGGACAAAGCTAGCCCTGTGTTTACCATCCTCAAACTGTGTCTCAAAGTCAAAGGAAATATACTTGTTGTCTGTTTTTTTTTTCAGTTTAATAGGTTGTATATAACACTCATGTTTAGCGTCGGGTAACATATCCTCACCACAATGGACACAACAACCGATCACGCATTTGTGGGGTTTTGGGTTTTTTACACTAACATGATAGCGTATGTTACAGCCCTTGCAATATTTTGTGACATCACACGGTGCTACGGACACATCCAATTCATTTGTGGACGTTGTCTGCTTCTGTTTTTTAAAACAAAACAAAAATCTGATTTGCAATACCTTCTGCAATCATTGCAATATTTTGAACGCCCCTGCCTCTTATAGTATTCAGGGTCATTACACACATCACAACTAAACTTACAAGCATGATCTCTGCGATTGCTATACCCTGTGTGACAAAACTGACAGACATAAGCTTCACCTAGGAATGCGCAGAGATTCATTATACGATAGTAATGACCATTATGGAGGTATAAGAATACTGTTCTAGATTGTGGTGTCTCACTTGCCTGATATTTCTGTAACACCCTCATTCGTTCCATAGAAGACAGATACAATTTTGATACCCAACATACTCTTGGAACATAACATAACTTGGAAACATCCTTAAAGCCAATTTTCTGCTGTACTGTTAAACCGACCCGCATCTGCATGTTTGCAGCCAACTTTTCTAACATATCGGCAGATTTCTGTGGGTCCAGATAATGCGTGAGACAAATTGTAAAGCAGAGATTATTCAAAATATAAATGGGGACAGAATAAATTCATTCTTTTCTTACTAATGACCTCATTATGTGCAATATCATGCAACTTCTTGTACACACCACCATTCCTACTCCGTGTTATAGAAACCATAAGCTCTAGACTGTCATCAGTCATGATTCGCATATTGCTCTGCAAAACCTTTTCAATGGCACCAATAAAATACTCAAGAGCATAACCATTTTGCAGGTGTCAGCATAGCATTTACATCAGAAGTGAGACTGGACCCTCTCAATACAATGTTAAAAACAACGTTTTCACCCGCTAGGTTTTTAGAGAACTCAACTATGTCACTTAGTGTTGTGTAAATGTATTATATATGAGGCTATGTCCGTGTCTGATATGCCTCTGAAATTAAGCGATCTGTGTAAAACCAAGCTGGGGTCTTGCAACTATTCTGTAATCACCAACCACAATACCTTCTCTTACTAACTTTTCTATATCCATACTGTCTAAACCATGATCAGATAACATGTTGGAGCTACCTGTACCATTTTGTAATACAAGCGACACATCATTGAAATTCTCAATAGTACACGAGTCTTGGGGCCACCATCTGAATCTAGCATCATCTTAATGGTACACAGACTGTATTTGAAGTCTGTGATAGCATCACACCTAGTGGTAGTACTTATATCATTACACTGAGTATCTGAGTCTCGGGAGACACCGGCTGAATGTAACATTAACTTGATAGTACGCAGCGTGTTGTTGAAATCTGTGATAGCATCACACATAGAGATACTATCACACTGTCTGCATTTGGTGGCTGGTAACATTTGCTACTCACTGACACTCAGCAAGATACACTTTAAATTCTTTTAATGAATGGTTCAAAAGTTGTTCTTAAAGATAAAAACACACAGTGTCAAAACACACACACACACACACACACACACACACACACAAACACAGGCTATGATAAACTTTAACTACATGCCATTTTTGCTAATTGGTTTAAAACATCATACAAAGAATGCCAATCCACTTTAGATATGTTTAAGACTTCTCAGATAGTACTTCTTAACTCTTGATGAAGATTTACTAGTGTTTCCACATATGCCTTAACTTACATTTAC
>JAQQZU010023830.1:0-13482 GCA_030068025.1 Parauchenoglanis punctatus | reverse complement strand
CACCCTGGGTGACCCGGGGATCGAACCCAGGACCTTCTTGCTGTGAGGCGACAGTGCTAACCACCACACCACCGTGAAATTAAGAGTGAAAATCTGATTAGGTTACTGAGCTTTATGCGATCACAGTGGCAGTGCGTATGTTCACTCATCTGATGGCCACTACAGGTATTTGCATGCTACGTCAAAATGAGTGCCTTTCATCCTAGGATGTCAACAGCGTCTAGTGTATAATGAGCTTAATGTGCAACCCTGAAGTGCCTCATTTCTGACCACTGTAGTTCAGTACCTTTAACCCAGTATTATGTATTAAATATTCTTGTAAATGTGTCAGCACACTTTTACCCCACAAGCTTTGTATCTGACCAGCTGCTCCCACTGCATGAGAGTAAAAATATCTGCCTGCTTCTGAGACACTGAGTCAGGATACACACCACTAACAAGATAATGCAAATCTGCGTACATTACTCTCAGACACAGCTTATCTTTTTCCCAGTTTCTCATGTGATTTCACTATTCAAACACTGGCACATGACGTGGTTAACTGGGTTTTGAGATACCTGTGCACACCCTTTGTTTCAAGAGTGTTTTTCATTGGCACAATCTGTATCGTTGTTACACTCTGGGGCCTGTCGTAGCTCAGTGGTTAAGATGTTGGACTAGTGATCGGAAGGTCATGAGTTTAAAACCCAGCACCGCCAAGCTGCCACTGCTGGGTCTTTGAGCAAGGCCCTTAACCTTCACTGCTCACTTGTATAAAATAAGATGTATGTAAGTCGCTCTGGATAAGGGCGTCTGCCAAATGACATAAATGTAAATGTTACTGTTTTTTCTTCTTTTTTTTAACCACTCATGGTTTGGTACTTTACACAGTGCAATGCTAAATGTCATCGCTCATGGAAGTCAAGCTTAGGACTTTGAATAGTTTTATAGTTTATAGACTTAATAGTTTGATTTGTTTGATTTGGTCTATGTCATAGCACATCATAGACATCTCATTAGCATGACAAGAAAAGTTCATCGTGGCACCATTTCCCAAAAGCATCATAAAGTATAGGATGTGATTTATTCTCTTTTTTGCAGCCTTATGATGATCTTCTGCTAAGACTTCTCTTGCGACACGAGCCTGCGTCGTCCTTGGAAATTCGAGGGCTGTCAGTTTTGGCGCATTAGTATTCAGTGCATTCCACCATAGCAATGCCAGTGCCACCATTCGGTTTTACCATTTTCATTTGCATCCATTTGAATTCGATCAATTTTCAGCTAATCAAACAGGGACAGAAAGCATTTATACCGTTTGGTTTCATTTGTAGCTTCCGTGATTATGAGCAGGGTGAAAAGCAGCATACGGGCACTGAGTGCTTCTGCCTGTCCAGCTTTGTTAACCTGAGGCATTGCTGATCTGTCCCTGACATCCCAGCTCCAGTCTAGGAGATAAGTGACTTTTCTGCCTGTCAATAGAGACAAGAAATTGGAAGTGTAACCTCAGTGTCCAGAAGGAAATATTTTGGCTCTTTTGGGTTTTAAATAAGCTGCCGAACACCATTTTTATGATGTCCTATTAATAGTGTCCATTCATTTTAGGAACATGTTGCAAGTTTGTAAAAAGGTTTTCTGCCTTATTTTGTTTCCAAGTTTCTCTCACAGTCAGTTTCATTGGCCGGACACACATTACTTGTGGTAGGAATTTGAAATGAGGAGCAGCCTATTTTTGTCTCACCGACACAGAAAGAAGGGAGACACTGGTGTGGAAACGGCTGTTTATATTTACTATAACAATCAATAACAGGAATTAAGCCTTGTCCCAGGAACATTTTAGCAAGCGCCTCCACTTCCATATTGGAGCCAGGGCATTACGAAAATCCTCTTATTTATGTTACAGTTGTGACTATTGTCAGAGCAAATACAGAAAATGAATCAACAGCTTTTGGTTCAATCATTTACTGCGCTGTGGTATAATTACTGTTATCAGTACCAGTTTGCTATAAAAAGAAATTGATTTGATTGTCACTGGGGTGTGAGCTCATTAGCAAATGAAAATTTCAGCAGCTGCAATATTAAACACTTTCCCACATCCCTGTTTTTCATATTAAAAGAGAACATTTTATTAGACAGGAGAGCTGTCAGGGCAATAGAGATGGTGCGTGTTCACATGAAGGAAGCTTTAGGCACAACACCATCACTCGGCTTTTCCTGCTGCTGTTTTGCTGGTTTGCTGTAGCAGAAGTGGGTGATATTGGACGTGATGCCATGTCCTCTCACAGGGACATGCAAAATGTCAAAATCATAAGATATACCTATCATTGTGGGGACATATGGAAATATAGATAGAAACACACACACACACACACACACACACACACACACCAAAAGCATACACACATACACATACCAAAATCTCTATTGATTTCTGTCTGTCACACACACACACACACACACACACACACACTGCCAGAGTAGCAGATGTCTTGTTAAGTACCACTGAAGTCCTGATCAGCCATGATTATTTCAGATGTTTCTGTTTATGCTCTGTGAGTTTGTCAATTTAGATGTCATTCATTTCCTCTCCTAGCTTTTATGTCTAGCTTCTTCAGCTGTTATATTGCTTTGTTTCTATGACAACCATTTATTCTCATGCACTTGATCATCCTTTAACATGAGTGACACAACAAATGCTGTGACAAAGTGGAACACAAAGGCTTTTTGCATTCATATAGTGAACAGTAAAGCAGCACTCCACACTGATAACTGACGCAGAGGTGATGGTACAGCTGTACAATTAGAGCTATGTTTAACACAATGTTTTCTAATGCTCTTCCAGCTACGATTGAGTTTCTATATGGCTCTAATGGCTCTCCAAAACCTGATGCATCATTGGCAGCAGCTATATAGACCACTGTTTCGCAGGTTCCACAGATCTTTTGTGCCAAAGCAGTTCTTAATAGGCGTAACATATCCAGTGCGACTAATAAAGATGTCGTTAGCTAAAAAAATGATTGCGTTCTTTTGCTGCTTGCATGCAGGAATGCTGCACAGCCGAACCGAGACAGATGCATCACATTTCTAAATTCAAACCCCTCATCATTGTTATAGTTAAAGAGTATATCATGTGTTCTGAGCATCTCATATCGGGTAAGTTACCTGGGTAGTTACATTGACCATGATAAGAAGCCTTTATTTGCTTTAACTTTTTATTTGCCGTCATACTTTATTTAAACATACTTTATTATGCTGATACTGGGTAGGGTCTGCCTTTGCTGTCAAAACAGCCTCTGTTCTTCACAGCATGGATTCAACAAGATGTTGGAAACATTTCTTTGAGATTCTGGTCCGTGTTGACATGCTTGCATCACACAATTCATATTCATATTCATGCTGGAAACCACATCTCATCGCTGCTCTTTTGGATTCAGATCCGGTGACTGCGAAGACCTCTAAAGAACATTGAAATGGCATGATGCATTATTATGCTGGATGTAGCCATTAGAAGATGGGTAAATTGTGGCCCTGAAGGATGAACATTAATACTCAAATAGTCTGTGGCATTCGATTGATTGGTATTAACGGACCCAAAGTGTGCCAAGAAAACATTCCCCGCATCATTACACCACCTCCACACTAGCCTGGCAGGGTGAGTCCACGGATTCATGCTGTTGGCACCAAATTCAGAGCCTACCATCGGTGTGTCTCAGCAGAAATCTAGATTCGTCAGACCAGGCGACGCTTTTCCATCCTTCAGCTGTCCAGTATTGGGGAGCCCGTGCTCACTGCAGCCTCAGCTTTCTGTTTCATATCAGCATGATGTTAATCACTGCACTGCTGCTACACAATTAAATAATTGCATGAGTGCACAGGTGTGCAGGTGTTCCTACTATAAAGTGCTCAGTGAGTGTACATTACAGCACAGGGAAATAGTAATCAAAGTGAAGTACAATGACTATTCCTAGATGACTATAACGTTTAGTCATTTCACATTGGGTAACACCTGTCAAAGCAAATATCCCTGAAAATACAATCGCTAATTTAGGAAACACCGTGCAGGTAGGTTCACAAGGATTGTCAATAAAAAAAAACACTTTTGTGTTTATTTATAAAGCTTGTGTCAGGGTGCGTGCAGAGAAAGACGGATTTGAATGTGTGGTTCCGGGTCAGTTCTTCAAAAAGGATGTCACAGGCAAACAAACAAAGGGGCAAATCCAGAACAATGTCAAAATAACAGGCAAAAGGTCGATCGATCAGCAAACAGAGCAATGTAGACAGGGCAGGAATCAATAAACAGAGCAGACACTAGCAAATGTCGAAACCAGGAACGCTAGCAGTGGCTTGGCAATGTCAGATGAGAAGTACTGACTGTTTGCTTAGCAATCAGTAGGTTTCAACCGGAGTCCTTTTATACTGTTTGTGTTTTGCTGGAATGACGAACACCTCATCAGGTGAGTGGGGGCGTGTCTGTAGCTGTGAACTGTAGTCCTCGTCTGCCATGTCAGTATGCTGAGAGGGGTGTTGGGAAATGGAGTCCGTGGCAGGTTCAGGTCCGCGTAACAGCCTAATAGTATCAGTACTTTTTGGGCAGGAGAAATAGTATTCGTAACACTGCTCCTTACTTAGCTGAGCAGAGCTGACATAAAGGTTTTATTTCTCCTTCCCAAAACAGTACTGGCAGGCTTCTGTGCTCTTTAAATCCCTCAGACTCTCGGCGCTGTACGGAGATGCACTGTGGATTAGATAGATGTAAATGTCTGAGAACGCTCGATTTGGCAGCGTCTGTACTGATCTGTATTTTCCTGGATCTCGGAACAGATTAAAAACAATAATCAATGTTTTTTTTCTAGGCATTACCTACGTTTTTGAATTCTCCACCATTGCTTTACTGCTGATAGTCATAAATTACGATCCCAAAGCTGCGGACTTTAAGCAAAGGATCACACGACTGAAACACATCAGTACGAGTTCTGCTTAGACTGGAATGCACCGGCTAAATGTGTGGGTCATAACATTACACAAAATATAAAACCCTTTTTTATATGTACTTTTACTATTGTATAAGGACAACTTTAACTTTGCAGAAAAGCGAAAGAAAAATCTTATCGTGACAAATCTTATATAAGTTCCAGGAAAGCATGGAAGATGTCGGTTTTGTTACGCTCATTCTCAGAATGATTTATCAAATAATTAGTTTAATTTTAATTATAAGGGTTATAAACTAAAGTGATTGAAATGAAAGCAGTAGATATTTATTTACACATAACACTAGTCTATTTTGAATGAGCTACAACAGTTGAAGATGACTTGAGATGAGCCAGTCCTCTCTCATCAACAAGGCTCTTCCATCTGCAGAACTGCTTCTCACTACATGGTTGTTCTTTACCAATCTGAGTCGATTCTAGACACTGTTGGGTGTGAAAATTCCAGTCGATCAGGAGTTACAGAAATACTCAAACCAACCCGTCTGGCGCCAACAATCACGCCATGCTCAAAGTCATTGGGATCATATTTTTTCCTTGTTCTGATGGTTGATGTGAACGTTACCCGAAGCTGCTGGCTCGTATCTGCGTGATTTTATGCTCTGCACTGCTGCCACCTGATTGGCTGATTAGATAGCGGCGTGAATGAATAGGCGTACAGGTGTTCCTAATAAAGTGCTCGGTGACTGTGTAATGTGTGTATATTTGCAAGACAAAGAAAATGTTATGGTTAGACGAAATGTTTTAAGGATTAGAAAATAAAAGCTTTATTGGTGACTTTTTTTTTTCCTCCACACTGTTTTAACAGCATGAAAAACCCCACAACAACAAATGAATTAAAGCTGTAAAATCATTTTTTCAAGCTCTGTCTCCCATATGCGCGTTGTTATGATGACAGGGTGAAATTGTTAATTCGAAGCATCCGTTTGGATATCTGAGCATTTTCGAATTCAAGAAAAACAAATTGTTATTTTACGTAGAATGTTTTTCCCACTAACATCATTACGCAACTTTTCCCTGGCAGTAGTCACTGTCCTCCTGCAGATTCCCCACATTGAAAATACATACTTTCTTACTTCCTTACCTTCATGTCTCTCTCTTTCTCACACTCACACACACACACACACACACACACGCACACACACACAGCTCTTCTCTGATGTCTATAGTGTGGACTGCCAACTGAGTTCGCTTTCATTTTGAGGTCAAACGCAGTAGGAGTGGAGATTGGTCAGGCTGTGTGACACACACATGCGTGGGCACACACTCGCACACAGCAGGAGAAATTGGTCAGCTTGAACAGTTGAGCATGAAACAGTGCAACAGGCTTTGAACAAGCACTCTAGCGGAGTAATAGAGCTGAGTGTGTGGACAGCAGAGATAGCACAGAGCTCATACACAAGTGACACAAACCTCAGCACCTCGTCAAGGTATATTCAACACATTAATGTTTAAAATCAGGAGAAATTCAGTGTTTAGTAAAACATTTCTCCTGGAAGTAAGTACTTCTGGACCGTTCCTGGATGATGGTCACAGATTATAATTTATCCACTTTGTCAAGTGTGAATAAGATGATACTTTCTTTTAATGAGTACTAATTAAACAAGTTAATTATTAAATAATAATAATCAATTACTAAATAATTAAGTAAATAATGAAATAAATGAATGAGTAATAACTAAATAAGTATTAGAAAGTTTGTAAACTGTATTAAATTATAAAGAGAGGCCTTTTCATTGTATTTGGGGTGTAATGCAATGACACGATCTGTATTTGGATTTAAATTTGGGACATGGTTTAAACCAGCATTTTATTTTTTTTAACATGAACTTTACCACCGTACCCCCGTGGAAACTCTGAAAAATAAATGCTCAGAGGGTGGAGTGGCGGTTTGGTCTGTGAGTCCCGGCTCTGACGGCTCCTCAACCTCAGCTATATCACTCGTGTATATAAGACCCCGTTTACATTTGATATTAAAATGCGTCTTGGGCGATCTGACCACAACTGGATAGCGCTAAATACAAGTGTAACCGACCTCCAACACGCAATCAAGACACATTCACTTAAACCAGTTGCCGAGGTGGCCTGTTCGTATTTGACCGCATACCTCCTGTAGTGTAAACGCTGATGCGTCCCGATGCGTCCCTGACATGGACGTAACAGGAAAATACGTCATTAATGCTGGACAAGGTGGTTGTTTTGCTAACAGTGCGACACACTAGAAAAAAACATAAAGAAGCATTGTTGTTCATGGTTGGAGTGCAAGAAAATAATGAAGGTATGTTGCAGGTTTAGCATTTTAATATAACTGTGCTCGGAGACCTTTGACCTTCTAGCTGAACTGATGTAGGCAGTAACAAAATCTGAACAAAAGTGGTCAACCGGACACCTTAGAGACGCACGAAAAAGTGGACGCACGGCTGTCCACTTGTGACCTGATTGCCCAAGACACGCTTTTTAAACAGGGCCTAATTTGTCTGATCTAGACATGTGTGTGGGACTTTTTGTTTGTTTGTTGGTTTTACGATCCAGCAGTTGTTTTTGTGTTTGTACCGGCGTACAGTATTTCCTAAGTAAATTAGTTGAAGCTATCAACTATCAAGCAGGACACAAATAGTATGAAAGCATTTACAATTTAAGGGGTAATTATTATTAACGTCTTTAATATTTTAGTGGAAGTCTCATTTATGCTCCCTTTACGTACGAAGATAAATACATGAATTTCAAACGAGGCAACTGTCACCGCCAACATACTTCCATCCGTCCTGTATGTTGACATGAGTGATAAGTAATACATCCACTAGAGGGCAGCTCAGAGTCAAAAGTTTCTGACGAGAATAGTGAGCATAGTCATAATAACGTACCTCTTAATAAATGTACCTGTTAAGAAAGAGGCAAAAGCAAGGCAGAGTTGTAACATCGTCATATAGATGTTTAACATTTCTTATTAAATTGCACGATCTCTCCTCAAAAAGTTCCGCTTTTTTAAAAAAAATGTCTTCATTGTGTCTCGCTTGAACTATTGGCTATAGCGCCCCTACTATTTGTGGAGGTACTGCTTCGCCTCTGTTTCGCCTTTATCCGTAAGCGTTGACAGAACAAGCACAAATATGGACAAAATGAATGCATGAGCCAAGGTATTAATGGCTACATTATTAACATTGAGAGAGTCTTCTGGAAAGACGCTGCTGTCTGACATCCACTTGATCATGATCATGTCACACTAACCAATTTAACTGTACAGAAATGGAAAACAATCATGAGTTTATTTTCCTCGTCCCACTGAAATTAGATCCTGGTTACGCCAGACTCATGCTTAGTGTTGATAGGTGTTGATTTTAACCTGCGTTTCAGACCACGGTCAAGACAGCAGTGATAGAAACCAGACTGCACGTATATATGGCGGTTTATGGTAACTGCACATTTTTACCAAGTGCATGCAGGATAAATGAAATGAAGCTGCAGGTCGGATTTGGCTCACGTACCTCGTGTTTGACAGAAGTGCTTTAGAGGCTCAGCTCGGAGATCTTCTTTCACTGTCCAGGGTGCTGAAGGACACAGTGTAGTGTGTGTGTCTCCAGTAGAGAGCAGTGTGCAGTGTCTGACCACAGACAATGCTGGGTAATGTTTTGAACGTGTTGCTGGGTAACTACGCCTGCTCAATTTAACTGGCTGTCTCTGTGTAATTGCTCTTTCTCTCTACATTTCTTCTTTCCTTTATTTCCAGTCTCATGCCTGAAAAGCACATTGTTTCTCATCTAGTTCCAGCTGGTGAGGAGGAAAATGGAATCGTGGCTCAGATTTATCTCTGTGCACTTGGTACTAGTGAACGCTGATACACTGTACAGCTTGTATGAAATGACACTGTGACAGATTGTTAGGTGTTTGTACGCCACCACATTTGGACTTGAGATGAAACAGTGTCCATGAGGCTGTAGTGACAAGACGTCACGGATAATTACGACATAATTACTCTCAAGCAGTAATCGAGCATGTTATATTGGGTAGATTAACATGAATTGTAGCCGTAATGCAGTTCTTGGACAATTAGCCGTTTGGTTGTTTTTTGGCGGCGCTTTGTTATTGGCTCAGAGGACAGTTCGATCACAGTTTGCCACTTGCTTCTGCCAGCAAACCACCAAATTAGATGATTTAGTGTTTGTAAGGAATAAGAAAGTAGATTGGGGTCCCACAGGTGCAGGAGATTTTTACTGTCATGTGAGCGAGAGCTGGAGGTCAGAAAGGGAAAAACCGATAGCACATTTCCAATAATGTTCAGTAAACTACTTGCAACTATTTGCTATTTATAGTTGTCATGTATACATGATAGCTATGTGGGTAAGAGGGTCAAATCACTTTTGCTCATGAATGGGGGATGAGGCGTGGGGTTCAGAGTCATTAAGGTCCACCATGTAGGATTTTGAGGGCATCTATTAGCTGAATCAGGGCTTATATTCCATGATATACTTATGTAATTCATTAGTGTATAATTACATTGTGTTTTCATAAGCTTAGAACGAGCCATTTTGTACCCACGTAGAGAATTAGCCCAAAAGAGCAGTCTTTTTCTTTTTGATGTTTTGATGTACATTACATTAATGTGTAAAATTCACTTTCATTAGCTAATAATATTTTTATATTATTTTTTACGATATTTCTTTGACTGGTGCTCTCCTTATACTCTTGGTTGTGGGTGAGATTGTAGTGAATGGCGTACCGTTCAGGGAGCTTGTGGTCAGTGGTGAATGGCCTGTGGATCCTGTGAAATAAACGTACATGTGCTTGTGCGTATGCTCATTTGAATGAGACTAAAGCCTACCTGAGACTTGCACGACAGCGGTGGCACGCAGAGACCCGCATTGTTGCGTGCCAATGAGGGAACTACACGTGAAGTGTACTCGGAGCTTCGTGGGGCTTCGTATCAAGTGCGTGCATGCCTGGCAGAAGTTTAGAAATTTTCCAGAATTTGGCATGACAACATTTTCGTGCCACTGGTGCAACTTATTGCGCATCACTGAGTGTCACTGCATGCCTTTTTTGACAGAATAAACACCTGTGGAACGCAGTGGTGAGTACGGGCACGCATGTGTCGCGCATACATTGCGCACAGTTTCCGCACAGCATGCCTTACTGGTTTCATTTTTCAGCCAGGGTCGCCTTCTTCAACAGTCACAATGCCCGCAGCCGCCACATATGAACACTTTTACATCTGTTCTGAATCTTGTGAATGTCTCTTCTATCACTGGACACTGACTGCAGGAAGCATTTTGGACCACAGTGTTTTGTAGCGTGCGCCGTCGCACCTCAAATTCCTGCACGATGACTTCATGCATGTGTAACTGTAGCGTGTCAGTCAGTGATCATGCACAGGCGTGACATCATCGCATCTTACGCACAAATAGTGCATGCCCTTGGTGCATCTATGGCGTATAAATGATTGCCATTGCGTGTCTTACACGTGTCACATGTTCGTGGCAGATGTGCACCTAGTTCGTAGCTTATACGTGACAGATGGCATGACATGGAGGTCAAACAAAATGCTTAACTTTGACATGATGGGAAGTTTCGTGCTCCCGTTTTTGGCGCACGTTGGCACGCCCCAGTGTAGAAACTATCCATGACCAGAATTCGTCCAAGTGTCCTAAACGGCCCAGGGTTTGTACTGCATGTAATTTACTCAGCCAGAGAAAGAGCCAGGGAGTTAGGGCAGAAAAAGAAAAAAAGACTTGAGAGTAAACACAAAAGACAGAGAAAAAGAGACGTATAAAACACTCTTTAGAGTGAATTATAATGGAAAGCTCTTAACACAAAGCATAAGGCGCACAACTGAAGAGAAATCTGTTCATATATAATGACGTAAGCTGTACAACCTCAACATATATGCATGTGAACAGAAACAAAAACTATTAATAATAATAATAATAATAATAATTAGAAACAAAAATGCATTTATCCAGTAATATAATTTGAAAGACAATATTTTGTTGGCCTGGTGTGTAATGGCCAAAGATAAATTGCGATCATCATTAGAGGCAGTGTAGCTCTGCAGCTGTGTGATGAAATGCACCCACTGAGGCTGTGGCATTTAAATGAGATTACAGAACTTCCCAGTCTAGACAGCGTTCGTCCCGGAGAATAAAAGGTCAAATATCACAGATTTAACTTGCACTTTTTTAATTTGTGTGTTGTGAAACTAACTTTGTGTGTCCTCGAGAGTCCCTCCTCCAGTACTGTGGTTGTGATTTAACTCTGATCATTCGGCTGGATAATAACTGGGTTTCAGAATGTCAGCGCGTTTCATAGTCCAGATTGTAGTTCACTTCAGAAGACGATGTTTAGCGTATGTACATGCTTCTGAGAATTGGTCTACATTTATGGTAGATAACATAATATTAGAATTCAGAGCCGACTTTGATTCCTGACTCCATCAACTGGATAATAAATAGACAGCGCCCCTGCTGGCTGGCTGGCTGCAGTGCAGTCTGTATTCCTGCCCGGCACTTTTCTTGTCTAAACTGAACATCATACAGACACGGTATCTAATCCAACCCGTTAGTTTTCCCTATGCTGAGAAATTAGTTGTTAAAACATCATTATACTATAAAATAAGAAGGCATGGCTACACCTGTCTAAATTTACCACACAATTTACCATCATATCGCCATGACCTTGTCTGGACACATGAACAAAAACAAACTGTTTCTATTAAAAGCATTTGAAATGTCAAGAGGTTTCATAGGAAAAGGTTAGTGTGACTGTGCTAGCTACCTAGCTATATAGCAATTACACTGCTAAAGTCCTTGTAGCAACGATAATGTCTCTGAAGTAGCCTCCATCCAGCCAAAGAGCTAGCAAAATTTGCACAAAAGCCATTTGTGCAACAGTGAACACACACACACACACACACACACACACACACACACAACCAGTCATTGGGATGGATTTTGAAGTAGTTAGCTTACAAAATAGTCATGCAGCCCAAATAATGAGTGTTTAACTCACCCTGGAGAGTTCACTGCCGGCCCATTCCACGTTAGTCACGTCCGTCCGTCTGTCAGACACATTCATATTAATGACATATCTCCAGCTGAAACTATTTAAGTGCTCTGAATAGATGTAATAAATAGAATGTGACTGTATTTGTCTGATCATTTCTATCGGAGAAGGTGGCGGGTTTTAGGTCCCTATTACACAGACTCTGGCTGCAAATGTCTTTTATATGAAATTAATATATTGAATTATATATTCAAATGTCTTTTATATATAAGCCAGTAACTTACATTCAGTCAGATACTTTAGAATAGCTATTAAGTGTAACTGCGTTCTCCAAATACCAACGCATGTCCTCATACCGACGATCACACTGATGATCACTTCTTCCTTTTCATCCACATCTGATGAGCTTTCATGTTTTATGTCAGAAGTTATGTTCATGAAAAATGTCCACTGATAATGTCGCTAACTGTACTGTAATATTGGTGCCTCTTCACTCTTGCCAAATGTGGGATTTTACATGGCGAACACAGACGAGCAGAGTGACACACAGAGTGAAATTATAACCCGGTGCGGTTATAGAAAATATCTATAAAACTCTTGGACAGCACTCGTCCAATCAGATTAGTGAACCAGAACCAACTGTTGTATAATGGAAATTATCATCTCTAATCATCTGAAGAAACATCTCTAATACTCCTATTATGAATTTATGTAACTGATAGTTTTGCAGTCCGAGCATTATGAATGTGTGTCTGTGAGTTTCCTTCAGGCGACATCTGTTAACTATAATCCACCATTACACACTAGTTCTGCAGAGTTGCTCTGTTTATGGGGATTTGTTGATATGTATATTGTCAGATATCAGACATGAGGGATGCAGGTGCTGCGGGTGGTTTATAGACTTAGAAGAAGAAAAGGACAGTGCAAGCTTGTAGTCACCTTCAGGGTGGAGAGGTCACAGTGATCTGATTTATGAGGACCAGAGAGAGAGATTCAGCTCTAATGGATTCACCATCTATGTCAATAGAGGACAATGGACATGTTGTGGTTACCAGGGCATCGTGAGGACACGCTGACTACAGACTTTACGCTAAGTTGTTGCTCATGTAAATACTCATCTGGACTAAAACTTTTAATGAAACTAAATGTACCTGTTCATCTGCTCGTGCATTTTTAGCTTTCCTGTAAGAAACCGCATTATAAAATAATAATCCACACTAACATGTTAAACATATTTTAAGCAATCGCCAACTATTTTCCACCACCAATTTGCTCTGTCATTTTTTTGTCAATAAAGAATTTACGGCTTTTCAGGAATTTCCCCCATTTTACAGTGCAGTGGAACGATCCGTTTCTGTGCAAACGTGCGACTGATACATGACACGAGAGTGGACAAATTTTAATACTAATGTTGGCAGTTTGCTGTTTTCACAAGATGCACATTTATAATCTATCCATCCATTATCTATACCGCTTTATCCATCTGGGTCGCGGGGAAGCCGGAGCCAATCCCAGCATCTTCGGG
>JAQQZU010023829.1:0-13487 GCA_030068025.1 Parauchenoglanis punctatus | reverse complement strand
GCCATCTCTGCTCTTCAGGATTGTTTTGAGCACACTGACTGGCATATGTTCAGGGAGGCTGCAACCAATGACGACAACACCGACTTGGAGGAGTACACGTCATCAGTGACCAACTACATCAGCAAGTGCATAGATGACGTCACTGCCTCCAAGACCATCATTACACGCTCCGACCAAAAGCTGTGGATGACTGCAGAGGTGCGTGAGCTGCTGAGGACCTGTGACTTCGCCTTCAGAGCAGGTGACAAGGTAGCCCTAAGAACAGCGAAGGACAAACTGTCTCAGGCCATCAGAGCAGCAAAGCATGCACACGGCCAGAGAATCCACAGCCACGTTCAAGACAGTGGTGACACGGGGTGCATGTGGCAGGGTATCCAGGCCATCACTGACTACAGGACAACTACACCTGCTTGTGACGGTGATGCCTCCCTACCAGATGCGCTTAACAACTTCTTCGCATGGTTTGACGCACAGAATGACGCAACAGCAAGGAAGACCACCCCTTCTCTCATTGACCAGGTCCTGCATCTGACCACTGCTGATGTGAGGAAAACTGCAGAGTTAACCTGCGGAAGGCTGCTGGACCAGACACATCCCTGGGATTGTGCTCAGAGAATGTGCAGACCAAATGGCGGATGTTCTCACTGACATCTTCAACATCTCCCTGAGCACTGCTGTTGTCCCGAAAGTGCTTCAAAGCCAGCACCATCATTCCCGTGCCAATGAAGTCTTCAGTGTCCTGCCTCACTGACTATCGTCCCGTTGCACTCACAACCATCACAATGAAGTGCTTCAAGAGGCTTGCCATGAGGCACATCAAGACCCTGCTGCCTCCCTCACTGATCCCCAACCACCGCAATCGGTCCACAGATGATGCCATTGCCACCGCCCTACATCTGACCCTTACACGTCTGGACAACAAGGACACCTATGTACAAATGCTGTTCATAGACTTCAGTTCAGCATTGAACGCAATCATTCCTCAGCACCTGATAGGGAAGCTGAGCCTGCTGGCCCTGAACACCTCTCTCTGCAACTGGATCCTGGACTTCCTGACTGAGAGAACTCAGTCAATCTGGATTGGGAACAGTATCTCCAGCGCCACCACACTGAGCACTAGGGCCCCCCCAGGGCTGTGTGGTCAGTCTACTACTGTTCATTCTGCTGACTTACGACTGTGAAGCAATTCACACATCATCAAGTTTGCCGATGACACGACCATGTTGGGACTCCTCAGCAAGCACGATGAGGCAGCATAGCAGCACAGCAGAGGAGGTGCAGCAGCTAATGGAAAGTCAACAACCTGTCTCTGAACGTGGACAAAACCAAAGAGTTGATTGTTGACTTCAGAAGAGCATGGAGCGACCTATCTCCACTCAACATCAACTGATCCTCTGTGGAGATTGTCAAGAGCACCAAATTCCTTGGTGTTCACCTGGTGGAGAACCTCTCCTGGTCCCTCAACACCAGCTTTATAGCCAAGAAAGCCCAGCAGCGTCTCTACTTCCTGCTAAGGCTGAGGAAAGCCCATCTCCCGCCACCCATCCTCACCACCTTCTACAGAGGGACTATTGAGAGCATTCTGAGCATCTGCATCACTGTCTGGTATGGAAACTGCACCATATCAGACCGCAAGACCCTAAAGCGGATAGTGAGATCAGCTGAGAAGATCATCGGAATTTCTCTTCCCTCTATCACTGACATTCACCACACATGCTGCAACCGTAAAGCCACAAGAATTGTGGAGGATATCACACACCCCTCACACAAATTCTTCATCCTCCTGACATCTGGCAAGAGTTACCGAAGCATACGGGCCCTCACTGCCAGACTCTGTAATAGTTTTTTCCCCCAAGCCATCAGTCTCCTGAACACTCAGGGACTGGACTGACACACACAAAAATGTACATTCATCTACAATTTTTGCACATTATATTTGGATTACCACAGTGCAAATAGCATTGTCTTGTCTCGTGATGTTTGCACTGTTTGCAGTGTTTGCACTTTGTTGACTCTGTCATGTTTGCACACATGCATATTATGTTATCTTATGTTGTCTTCTTTTGCACATGTGAACTTTGTACTTCTGTGTTGTCTTATATGTAGCACCTTGATCCTGGAGAAATATTGTCTCGTTTTACTATGTACTGTATCACCTGTATATGGTTGAAATAATAATATTTAATTATTATTGCAATAATTAAATAAATAAAGCCACTTTAAGTTCAACTAATGTGCTGTCTGTAATTTGGCAGTTCTTGGCTGAGGTTTGCTCTGTTAAAATCACCAAGAACAATGAGCAGGGAGTCTGGGTGTTTGTGCTCCATGTTAGTGGAGGTTTCAGTGAAGCACAGGGTGGCAGATCTGGAAAGGTCTGTGTTTGTTCTGTTGAGTAGCAGCAGTTCATCCATCTTGTTGGCCAATGAGTGGACATTCACCAGGTGTATTGAAGGGAGTGTATTGAAATTGTGCTTGAATCAATGTGCCTTGGCCTTTCTTTCAGTAGGCTTTTAAGCAGTAGCTTCCATGTTCTCCAGGATTCTGTAGCTCCTGCTCCATCAGTATCTGATGAGTGTGCATTGAAGTGTGCAATTAAAATCTCATGCTACCACAACTAATAGCTTTACTTGTGATAAGTGCATATTACTTAGCTCAGTGAAAGAGAAGATTGCAGCATTAGAGGTGTGCATCCAGTCTCTAGAGAGGGCTAGTGAGAATGAGAGCAGTGTCTGTAGGGGAAGTCTGGATGCCTTAGGTGGAGTTAGTAGTCCCCCAGCTCTGGCATTAGAGCCCTCACAGCGGGGTGAATAGTGTGGTGGAAAAATCTACAATGGGTGAGGACTCGGCGACATAATTGCAGAGTCAAAGCTAGCGCTTTGGCAGAGGAGGAGGTGTCACAGGTGTTTATAATGATAAGCTATGCATCACACAAAACCTGGACATAAATTTAATCTGCTTGAGGTTCTCTATGCTAAAAGAGCATGTGTAGCCACTAAAAATAAGTCTGTCCAGTTGTTTCCGCAAATTGTTATTTACAGACCCCCACATGGTCATATTCTCAATTCCTTTGTGAAGTTGCAGATTTCATCTTAGTTATAATTCACTGCTTGTCCAAAAGAAATGTCACACACTAATATTCCTTTAGCTTTGATTACGGCACGCATTCGCTGTGGTATCGTTTTGATGAGCTTCTGCAATGTCACAACATTTATTTCCGTCCAGAGTTGCATAAATGTTTTGCTAAGATCTTGTAGAGATGATGGGACAGTTGGACCGCTGCGCGAATTCTTCACCAGCATATCCCAAAGATTCTCAATGGGGTTAAGGTGTGGACTCTGTGGTGACCAATCCATGTGTGAAAATGACGTCTCATGCTTTCTCACATAACACATAACATTGCTGAACCTAGACCTGACCAACTGCAGCGACCCCAGATCATAGCACTGCCCCTACAGGCATGTACGGTAGGAACTAGGCATGATGGCTGCATCACTTAATGTGCCTCTCTTCTTACCCTGATGCACCCATCACTCTGGAACAGGGCAAATCTGAACTCATCAGACCACATGACCTTCTTCCATTGCTCCAAAGTCCAATCTTTATGCTCCCTAGCAAATTGAAGCCTTTGTTTCCCGATTGGCCTCACTGATCAGTGGTTTTCTTAAGGCTACACAGCTGTTTAGTCCCAATCCCTTGAGGTCCCTTCGCATTGTGCATGTGGAAATGCTCTTACTGTCACTGTTGAACATAGCCATGAGTTCAGCTGTTGTTTTTTTTACCATTTGATTTCACCAAACGTTTCATTAATCACCGATAACAATCATTCAAGATTTTTTCCGACCACATTTCTTCTGCGAAGATGACGATTCCCCACTATCCTTCCAGTTTTTTAATGCAGTGGACAGTTCTTAACCCAATTTTAGTAGTTTCAGCAATCTCCTTAGATGTTTTGAAAACATGCCTTAGATCTGCATTGAAAAACTCAGGGAGTTTTTCCTGCCGCCATCGCCACAGGCTGCTCATTAGGGATATATATAGATAAATGTATAGATTCATAAGTTTATATACAGAATTTATATACTTTTGTGAAGCTGCTTTGTGACAATGTCTGTTGTTAAAAGTGCTATACAGATAAATTGAATTGAATGTTTTCTTTGATTGATGCATGCCAATAATTTGACCTTTCTGGTCATGTACCTAAATCCTTTAAATTAGCAGTTATCAAACCCCTGATTAAAATACTGATCTCAACCCCAGTCAGGCCAATATCAAACCTCCATTTTATTTCCAAGATCCTAGAAAAGGCTGTAGCACAGCAGTTATGCTCATACATACATAGGAATAGCATTCATGAAATGTCTCAGTCAGAATTTAGACCTCTCCATAGCACAGAGACAGCACTAGTTAAAGTGGTAAATGACCTACTGCTGGCCTTTGATCAGGGTTGTGTCTCCTTGCTTGTGTTACTTGACTTTAGTGCAGCTTTGATACCATTGATCTTACTATTCTCCCTCATAGATTAGAAAAGTTTGTAGGAAGCTGTTAAGGGAACAGCTCTCTCCTGGTTCAGGTCTTATTTGACTGATCACTATCAGTTTGTTGATATAAATGGTGACTCCTCTACACATAGTAAGGTGAAGTTTGGTGTTCCACAAGGTTCTGTTTTAGGCCCACTGCTTTTTTCTTTATATATGCTACCTCTGGGTAATATTATTTGTAAACATGGTATTGGCTTCCACTGTTATGCTGATGACACACAGTTTGTTTCAGCAAAACCAGATGAGAAACACCAGCTTAATAAAATTGAGGAATGTGTAAAGGTCATTAGACCATGGATGCTTACTAACTTCCTTCTACTTAATTCTGATAAGACAGAAATACTAGTACTAGGACCACATGCAGCTAGAAGTAAGTTTTCCGATTACATAGTAACTCTGGATGGTCTTTCTGTTTCACCATGTGCCAAAGTAAAAGACCTTGGTGTGATTATTAACCTGTCTGTCTGTCAGGTCTGTCATCTTGATCAGATCTTGTAAAACTCAAACCTTTTTCCCCCCATGTCACTTCAGGGGCTCTGTATGAAAACCACTTACTTGCTCCTATTGAGAATGGCCCATTATGAACCGCCTCAACATATACCTACTGTTACATCGTCATGGTTTAGCTGGACACATGTGCAGGACAGGAGACGGAATAGTAAAAATCCAAAGTGTTTATTAATACGCAATGGCAGTGGCAGAGGTACAAAAGCGGCAGGCAGAAGTGTAATCCAAAGACACGCTGGGGTCAAGCGATCAGCACACAGAATACCAAAGGTGAGGCAACAACAATAATCCTAAACACAGATAAACTCAGTCCAAACCACCATAAAGCAAACACGGGAACAAAAGGCTCGGCAATAGCACGCCAGTAGCCCTTAAAGTAATTCTTTGTGAGGAAACAGAGAAACTGAGTGTCTTTTAAAACGGGCATGATTAAACAGAGATTGGATGCACCGGCATCCAATTACTGGTCATGGGTCCTGGAGCCCGGGAGAATGTGCTCGCAGGAACTGTAGTCCTTGTGGTTCATGCCACAATGCGGAAGTGCACGCTTCCATGCTAAGCGCGACGGATATAATGAAAGCACAGCGCTCGCGACTGAGTCTAGAGCAGCGAGAGGCAGAATCCTGACACCTACAACTGTGAAGATGGCTTTGGACTGCTGATGACATGAGCAGTTCTGCAACAATAGCATAGGTCTTAAATTACCATGAAAAGCCTTGCACTGAAATCTTCCTCAGTGAATCAGCTGAAACAGAACAGACTTTAAACCTATATTGAATTGTGTACCACACAACTGTGCTTTTTTTGACCATATAGCATACAGTTACAGAAGTGTGTTAGTTGTAATCGCACTAGCCAGAGTTACCCAAATGAGGATTGGTTCCCTTTTGAATCCCATTCATCTCAAGGTGTCTTCCTCTTGTCATCTCAAGGAGTTTCCTTGCCACCGAACAGAACAGAATCCAAAACACTACTGTAGAAAGCAAACATGGAATAAAAATGCTTGGCAATAGTCGACTGGGCTAGAGTAATGCTTCGTGCCGAAACAGAGTCCTTTTTAAATGGACATGATTGTCTCTGGATTGGATGCACCGGTATCCAATTACTGGTCATATGACGATGAGCCCGGGAGCATGTGCTCACGGGAACTGTAGTCCTTCTGTTTCTTGCGCCACAATGCGGAAGTGCGTGACGGAGATATCAGAAGCACTGCGCGTGCGGCCGAATCCACCAGGCGTGCTTGTATGTGCCACAAGGAGCTGATCCTGACAGAACCCCCTCCCAAAGGCACTACTCCCAGAGCACCTAACAAGGTTGTCCCGCAGGGGTCCTGGGCCCGTAGGGTCAGGCGTATCACCAGCAAACACCACGCGGAATTTTTGCCTTGATGAGGGCTGTGAACATGACTAAAACAGGAGCAGGCTCTGTGATGAGCTGTGAGCGCGACTGGAACAGGAGCAGGCTCTGTGACTTGGGCTGTGAGCATGACTGGAATAGGAGCAGGCTCAGTGGCCTGGGCTGTGAGCGTGGCTGGAACAGGAGCAAGCTCTGTCAGTGCGACTGGAACAGGAGCAGGGTCTGTGGCTTGAGCTGTGAGCGCGACTGGGACAGGAGCAAGCTCTGTGACTTGGGCTGTGAGTACGACTGTGACAGGAACGGGCTCTGTGACTGGAACTGTGACAGGAATGGGCTCTGAGACTTGAACTGTGACAGGAGCAGGAGCTGGCTCTGTGAGTACGACAGGAGCAGGATCTGGCTCTGTGAGTGTCACTACTACTGGAACAGGATCAGGTTCTGTGGCTTGAGCTGTAACCATGATTGGAACGGGAACTGGAACTGGAGCAGGTTCCATGACTGTGACTGGAACTGGAGCCTTTACTGTAACAGGCTCTGTGATGTCTGCTGTAACAGGCTCTATGACGTCTGCTGTAACAGGCTCTGTGGCTGGAACAGGAACAGGCTCTGTGGCTGGGACAGTTCATGTGGCTTTGACATGAACTGTCTCTTTGGCTTTGGCAGGAACAGGCTCTGTGACTGAGAGAGGAACAGGCTCTGTGACTTGGACTGGTACAGGCTCTGTGACGAGTACTGGAACAGGCTCTGTGACTTGTGCTCTCACTGGAACAGGCTCTGTGACTTGTACTCTCACTGGAACAGGCTCTGTGATTTGGACTGGAACAGGTTCTGGCTCTTGTGTCAGCTCAGACTTGGACTCTGGCGCGGACTTGGACCTTGACTTGGACTCTGGTGCGGATTCAAACATAGACTGTGGACTAGACTGTGGCATAGACTGTGGCATATACATGGACTTGAACTCTGGCATGGATGTGGACTCATAATCCTCAAAGCCTGGTGGAGGAGCGATGACAATCCTCAAAGTCTGGTGGAGGTGCAACGACACAAACTTCAAAGCCTGGCGAAGGAGTGTGCTCTAGAGCAAAATCCTCCCTTTCGGTCACTGGAGGAGCTATGGAGCGTTTGCCTCCCTTTTGGCCTCTGGAGGGGGCTCTGGAGTGGTTGCCTCCCTTTTGGCCTCTGGAGGGGGCTCTGGAGCAGTTGTCTCCTTCTTTGCCACTGGAGGGGGCTTTGGAGCGGTTGCCTCCCTTTTTGCAACTGGAGGGGGCTCTGGAGTGGTTGCCTCCCTTTTTGCCACTGGAGAGGGCTCTGGAGCAGTTGCCTCCCTTTTTGCTATGAAGAGCACCCTGAGCGCTTCCCCAAAGTCTTTGGGGTTCTGTAGGCATGGGTGCTCCATGCCGATAAGGCCTTCTGCAAACATACGGTCCAATGAGGCAGTGTATAATGGATCTCACCCAGATGTCATCAGCAGGTTTAGGATCTACTAGGTCCTCACAAAACAGCTGACACTGGAGTAAAATCCAGCAGGGGGAAATTCCACACCGTTGTAATGTCCCGTGGTGTATAACCCTACTTTTTGTAGGAAAAATGACAGCATGGTGTGCATCCGGCCATCGTCCCACTCTCCTGCTGCGTCCTGGTTATGGTGAAGCATTCTGTCATGTCGTCGTGGTTTAGCTGGACACATGCACAGGTTGGGAGATGGCATTGTAAAACTCATCGGGTTTATTAAAACACACACACAGGCAGATGTACAGAAACGGCAGGCAAAAGAGTAATCCAAAACTGGATAAACTGGGTTATCCAAAAACAATGGTCAAAAACAGAGAACTGAGCCCAAAATAGAAAGCAAACACAGGATACAAACGCTCGGCAATAGTAGACTGGGCTAGACTAATGTTTCACGCCGAAACAGAGAAACAGAGTCCTTTTTAAACGGGCATGATTGTCTCTGGATTGGATGCACCGGCATCCAATTACTGGTCACATAAAGATGAGCCTGGGAGCATGTGCTCATGGGAACTGTAGTCCTCCGTCGCTTGCGCCACAATGCATGATGCAAATATCAGAAGCACTGTGCACGCGTCCAAGTACACCAGGCACGCTTGCATGTACCACGAGGAGCTGATCCTGACACCTACCCTCAGCGTTAATGTTTTCATCTTTGGTGCTTTTTTAGCTGTCCTCGCTATGCCTAATTCTTACTGTACTGCATAAAGGTGCCCTCCTGTGTTTCCTGTATCCCAACTGTGCTGCCACTCTTTAATGATATTTCTTTTGATTATTCCTTTTACATCAGATTTACTGAGTGAAATGTCCATGATCTCCTCATTGCCTATTTTGCTAATGCGTCCACAATTTCATTGAGCTTTATCCCTCTGTGAGCTGGTATCCACATAAATTTTTGAAAAAAAATTGAAAAAAATAGGTAATACACCTGCATTATTGCAGTGTACACCTATCTGGGGTAATGAACAGTTTACATGTGCAAAAAAAGTATGGGGGATTTAGGTCATGAAGTATAAAAGGAATTCAGAAAGTGAAGGACCTTTATACGGATGGAGTGCTGATGACTTTTGATCAATTAAGTGAAAAGTGTCATATCTGCACCTGTACCCACGCCATTCCCCAGGATTCCCCACATACAAACATTATGTATGGTTCAATTATTGATTGATTTATTAATTTAGTTTGATTGCTTTACCAATTATGTTACCAAATATGTTATTCTGAATCATACCGACAAGTACATATGTAATAATATGTAAGCATTCACTGAAATATATTAGTTTAGCACACTGTACATAAGCACACTGAAGTATTATTACTTGAATCTATGCACACTTTACATTTAACTGCACTGAAATATTTGAGATGTTTTCACTTGAATGTATTGTATTACACTTGGGCACACTGAAATATTTACACTGAATTGTATTACAACTTATATTATGCATGGTCACATTATTTTTAAACATTTAAATAAATATGTTGACCTTTTATTTTTTTTATTAACCATTGGTAGGATTCTGAAATAATGGTAGAGAGTGTCTGCATTGTGAAATAGGCCACACCTTTGGGTTGGCCTATGGTACCTGCTGGATGTTTGCCACCAATAAAGTTGGACCAGTGGGATTTGACAGAGGGTGGAGTCTAGCTAGGGGTCACCTGACTACGGATCACATGTAGGTGCACCCAATCTCTCACACACTACAAAAGGATTATCAGTTTGTGAGACACTTTGCAAAGCGTTAGTTGAGCTCATTTGTGTACTCTACTGCCAAGACTTATTTCCTGCATCCGATAATCTTTTTTACTCTGTTTTTGTATATTTGTATTTTGCCTTTTTGCTTGCCCTCTTCCATGTGGTGTGTAGATTACCTTACCCTGTTTCTGTTTATTGAACTGAGTTTTGCCTGCGGTTTTGGTAACTTTGCCTGTGAATCAGTAAACACTAACGTGCGAATGCATCCTCCTGGCTTGGATGACAAAAAGTACCAAACTCCCAAAAAACATTTCTTTAAATATTTCCAGTTAAAAAGCTACATGTCATCCTAGTCTAAAAAGATTATATGCATTCCACCACTATCAGTGTTAGAAGAGACAACCACTGGTAATTTAGAGGGATATTTATACTCTAGGGATATATCTTTTCTGTTGCTGGATGTCAATCTTCAGAATGCCCTTGAAGATTTGTGCAGTAGTTCATTAAGTGTTTGTGTCAAAGATGCAACGGCATTTCACTCATCTCAACCTGCAGATCGGACACAGGAGTCGTTTTTAAAGCACCACAAGTTCTCTAAAACGAGTTTGCACCACCTCCATTTCTTTAATTAGTTTTTTTTTGTTGCTGAACCATAAGCAATATACCCAAAGCCTAACACTGATCTAAACAGTGCCTCATAAATATTTTTAATTTCAGATCTGCTTGCTCCCCATTCTGACCCTGTTAAACATATCAATCAATATCTTTTATCTTTGTTCATTACATGTTAACTTTGCATCAAACCACACACCCAGAAATCTAAGGACTTTCACTTGTTCTATCCTTTGCTCATGCATATTTCTCTGTGTCAACATCTTTATTTCTAGTGAACATCACTGTTTTGTTTAGTTTTTTTCTGCTGAAAACTTGAATCCCCACACATATAGGACCATTTTTTAACCACATTAACGTCCTCTTATAGTTTATATATAATAAGAATAAGAAAAACAACAGCATAAATTTGACTATATTCACAACATTTTCATTTGTTGTCGTTTTTTGCAATTTAGTATGTTTCAAACCCTAGACATGGAATACCCCCTGTCCTGTACATTTTAGTGTTTTTCCCCCTCTAACACATTAATTTCTAACCAGGAAGGTTTTTAAACCAGCTGATTGATTGAATCAGGTGTGTTAGAGCAAGGAAAACACTAAAATGTGCAGGATAAAGGTTTCTCTGGGATAAGGATTGGGAACCTGTGGTCTGTGAAGTACCAATAGTAAGAGTAATTCAGAAACTGTTTCTTTCTATCAGCACTTACCAAAGATGGTCTTCCAGTATAATCTGTGTTTTGACAGCTCTTTGCTTAACCAACTCACATCTAAAGACAATTTGTCATTAGTCTCAGTTATTATGGCTTTACAACAAATGAGTTTCAAGAAATTATCTATGATTTTGCAAAGACTGGGGCTCTTGCATGGTCACTACTTGCATGAGCCAAGACTAAAGACAACATTAAACAATGCTGATTTCATCAGAAAGTCAAGACAAGAAAAAGCACTCACTGATTTGTCTACACATGTACAAATTTCAATTCACTTGCAAAACTCACTTAAACATTTAGAATTTTGTTTACAAATCTCATTACACACACAGATTCTGAATACTCTTTTGGATATTTCTATACATATTCACAAATCTCAGTATGCATTTAGAGATTATTTTACACATTTACAAATCTGATTACACACGAGTATTGAGATTCAGTCACAACTCTCCACATATATACTGCTGGGCAAAAAAATTAGGCAAAGTGTTTATCACAGTTTCTATACATACATTTATATTTGAACAAATACAAGTGTAACAGTGTAAGCAGGAAGCAACGATGTAACACAATATTGTATCCATCTAGTGCACATTTTAGTGTGGCTTTAGAATGGCTTTTCCCTTGTTTTCCTTAAGAAAACCCGGTCTTTTGTGCAAGCTATCGGACAGCCTTTTGCAATGTGCTGCATCAATACTGAATTCAATTCATGTTTGACTGCTTCCCACAGCTGATCATTGCTCCTAAACATTCTGCCAACAAGTTTGGCCTTGATATGTGCCCATATATTCTCTATGGGGTTAAGATGTGGTGACTTACCAGGCCAAAACATCACCGTCAGTGAACGCTGCTCCAACCATGACTTAACTATTTTTGCCGTGTGTGCTGGTGCATTATCTTGTTGGAAAATGGCCTTTTGTCAGTCATTTCCACCACACAACTTGTTTAAGCTTGGAAGCAACCCTTTCTGTAATATCTTTTGGTACTTCTTTACCTTAATGGACTTTGCACATAGCACCAGCTCACCAATACCAGCCCCCATACCATTATCCCACCTCCACCATGTTTCACAGTGGTGGACAGGCATTCTGGGTTGAATTTTTCACTTGACCTATGAAGACAGCATTCGGGAGCATTGGTACACAGCTCAAAACATGACTCATCACTCCAGAAAACACTCTTAAACCACTGAGAATCATGGTGACCATAAAGTGCCAAAAATTTGAGTCTGTCTGCATTATACTTTGTGGTTATCAATAGTTTCCTTGCACACCTTTTTGATGAAAAATCAGCTTCCTTGAGCCATCTTGTAATTGTTCTTCGTGAAACAGTCTCATTTTCCGCATTTCTGAATTCCTGTGCTAATTTTGTGAGAGGCTTCTTATGATTCTTCAGAACAGCCATTTTCATCCTTCTTGTCACTTTAGGTCTTCCAGAACCTGCCTTCCGTGCCAAAGATCCCTTCACTTGAAATGTGTGACCAATTCTCTGAATTGTAGACAGTGGAATCTGGATATCCTCAGACTTCAAAATTTTCTGAATCTCAGGATACAACTTCCCTGCTTGACGAAGACCAGCCATGCGGCTTTTGACTTCAAGAGACACATGGCATTGAGACTTTTTTGGAGACATATTAAGGCAAAACTATCAACTTCACCCTTCAGGCAGAGCATAACAATAGTGAATACTGTGCTTAATACAAACACTTAAGGCACTGATGAGACCAGGCAGTTTCTAGTTGTAGGCTCATTAACCTCAATTTAATTAGTGTCCACTTAAGCTACACATTGGCACACATCAAGCCACACTTAATGGCAGATACTTTAAGACCACTGATTAGTTGTGGGAGGTAATCAGATATGAATGGACGAGCACTGATGCAGCACACTGTGAAAGGCTGTAAGGCAGATTGCCCAACGTTTTCTAAAGAAAAACAAGGGAAAAGCCATCCCCTTCTAAATTGTACAATGGCTACAGACAGTGCACACTATATTGTGAAACATGGTTACTTATTTCACCTGTATTTGTTAAACAAGAAAAGTAATCATAAAATATGCAATAAATTGTTTGCCTTTTTTTCACCCAGCAGTGTATTTGCAAATAATTTTGCTATAATAATAGCCGCATACATTACGCTGTATGTGTTTTCTACAGATGATTGTTTTCCCTGATCAAACTGAATTAATTTTGTTCCTGTTTGACTTTAAGTTCTGAAAACTGTCAGCATAGTAATTTTACAGAACTGTGTACAGAAATCACAATAAACTAAGGCCTGTCAGTCTTGAGCAAGTATTATTGCTACTGGCACATTTAAATCCACTACACATTTTTTGTAGTAATAATATTAGTAGTGTAGTGATGATAAATGTTTACTGTAGTAGAGTGTTGTTTTGGCTGCAGTGGAAAAAGTATCCCTGTCTCACCTGTCTGCGGTTCACTGCAAAAGATCTATTAATAAGTCCTGGTAATTATAACTGTCTGATGGTGTCGTGGAAGGGGAAGCTGGGTGAAGCTGGGTGAAGCTGGGTGACTCTCCCAACCAAACCGCCCCCC
>JAQQZU010023828.1:0-13492 GCA_030068025.1 Parauchenoglanis punctatus | reverse complement strand
GCTTATGTTATGTTCTGTATGTCATGTATGTTATGTCTAGTATGTCCTTGTGTTTTTGCACATTGAGCCAGGAGAAATGCAATTTAGTTCTACTATGCAGTCTTATATGGTGTGAATGACAATAAAGTTCACTTTGACTTTGACTTTGAGTCAAGATCGATTATAAAGGAGTTATGTCGCCCTCTGGTGGTGGTTTGCATTCAACGCGCAGGGAGAGAATGGGCGTAGTTGTAGTGAATGTAATATGTACATTTGACATAATACACTGTTTCAATGTGCATAAGGCTTTGCATGAACCATGACAGCAATTCCATTGTATAAAAATGAATCTCCATTTATTAATGGACTGCAATTATAGCTGCTTTGTTAAAGAACAGCTTGAGTTTCTACAAGGTTTGATAGCAATGTACTTTGTTTATGCAGCCAATTACAGTTACAGCCTACAGTTTTATTTCATTGTGCTTGGCTCCAGCCAGATATGGATCAAAGAAAGAAATCTCAAAGAAAATCTTGCCTAGGGCCCCCTGAGAGCCAACTCATTGACCCTTGACCATTAATCAATAAAAAATATTCATCAATCCACCCTTAAATAGAGACTTATACAATTGCTGTGGGCCTTTCATTATTTAATGAAATGGCAAACCGATTAGAACAACAAGCCATATTAACCTGTGTCCAGATCGCCACTAACTACTACTTCAGAACACTGAGCCTCATTGAGCAATCTTATAGTAAAGTGGTGTGTACATGTTTGCGTAAGCAAAACCGAAGTAGTTTTCCATGAAAGTTTCCGAAACACTAGTTTTCTTCATACCTTTGTGTGTATTTTGATGAATTCCAGTGACCCTTAAATTAGAAGGTGTGTACACAGCGCAGCTGATTTGCATATGGTGACTTCAAAACAGAGCTCACAGAGCTGAAATAACAAGTGAAATACAAAACTTGGAGGTAGAAGTAAAAGATATATTTAAGCAATATTTTCACTTATCCAAGCAAAACTGCCCTCTCTAAGTTATTCCATTGCTTTTGATATGGTTTAGCTGTCCAACAGAGGCCTGCAAATTTTGTGCCAAAATAGTTAAAAAAAAATAGGGTTATCCTTGATATCTTGACTCGAGCTGCCTCCACCATGCTTCACCATGGGTATGATGTTCTTTTAGGGATAAGCTATCTTGTTTTTGCACCAAACATGTCTTATGCCCAAAAAGTTCTGTCTTGGTCTCTTTAGACTATAATACATTTCCCACATGGCTTAGCAAAATTTAGGCACGCTTGGATGTTTTTGGTGATAAAAGACTTCCATCTAGCCACTCTACCCCGTAGCGCAGACATGTGAAGAATACAAGAGATTGTTGTCAGATGCAGGGAGCGAGCATTACTTTCTAGCTCCTTTAATGTTGCTGTAGGTCTCTCAGCAGCCTCCCTGATGAGATTTCTCCTTGTCCTTTCATCAATTTTGGAGGGACGTCCTGTTCTTGGTGATGTCATTTTCTCCACTTGTTGATGATGGTCTTTATAGTGTTCAGTGGTACATGTAATGTATTAGAAATACTTTTGTACCCCTTTACAAATCCCGTTTTGACAATGACATCCTGTACGTGCTTTGGAAGCTTTTTGCGGACCCTGGCTTCATCACTCGCATGAAACCAAGATGTCAGGAAACCCTTAAAGAAATAGCTGATCTTTATTTAAAATAATACATTTTTTACATCACAAAAACCTGCAATTTGAGCAGGGGGTGTGTAGACTTTTATGTCCACTTTAGTTTATGTGTTTTGTTGTGTCACAGAGCTCACTTGCGTTTTCAGTCCAGCATGACCACATCACCATCTATCAGCAGTTGTCAAAAAAGCACCAGAGTTTCACCTCTTTGCTACTTAGCATCTTTTTTCCCACAAAAAAGCAACTAGCAACAAATTTAGCTATTTTAAAAATTGGCACCTTTCAGCAACTTTTTGACAAAGACAAAAAGGGTCTTAAACACTGAAATGCACGCATCTCTTTTTTTTCTCTTTGTTGTTTCTCTTTCAACACTAAAGGGTTTGTTTCTGTATCATTGGCTCAACAGATTGTCCATATTATTCCTATGGAACATCACTAACCTGTAATGTCTAATCTTAGCTTTATCAAATTATGACTTATAAACCGTTGCTAAGGTACGATTGGACAAGAACCATTTTGAGGCGGAAATTTACTTTCCATGAATGTTTAATGTCCAGGCACAAACAGCAACTACAATCATTCAGCCGCAGTTCAACTTCGGCAAGATGATCATTACGTCTCATTTGAAGTTGTACAGTCAGAAGTATACAAAAGAGTGGGAGTCTATACAAAGGGCGGCTGAAGCCAGTTGCTGGGGATGATTGTCGGGCATACTACGCATACTGCAAATCAGATATGCTTGCAAAGATGGACGACATCAAAAAACATTGTGCTTCAGCAAAACATATAAATAAATCAAAACCATACAACCCCACTACGCAATCTACATTACCTCACTTCATGAAGAAAGTGGATAGCTGCAAGAGCATGTGACCATTTAGATATGGCTTGCAAAACTGTATTTTCAGATTCTGTAGCAGCAACAAACTTCCACTTGCACAGAAATGATTAGGGGAGTACTGGCTTGTTGTTTTCTTAATGTATATAACATGTAATACATATTGTGCATCTAATATATAGTACATTTAAAACATTTTATGGTTAATATCAGATGTGGAAGATCGGAAGATTTAGATGAGTCAACTGATGTCAGTTTCTCAAGATAGTGATTTGGTATACTAGTGCCAAAAATCAAACAGTTGTGTCCACATTTCTTAGGTTGGTTGAATTGGAGGAATGGCAATGTTAGATCAATAGCAAAGGTAGTAATTGAGCTTCTTGAGAAGTGTCACCTTAAAAAAGAGAATCTTCCCAGTATTGGCACTGATGATGCGTCTGTGATGACTGGGGTACACAACAGAGTGCACAAGATTTTTAAGGAAGAATGTTAATTGCCCAAATTCATGCCCATGCCATGTGTGCCATTCTTTACAATTAGCTGTCAATGCAGCATCCAAAGAAACCATCTCTAGGAGCATTGAGTACTTAATTATGGAAACCTATAACTGGTTTAACTGTTTTCTAACTGTTTTCATTTTCCCCCAAACGGTGGGAGTCATACAAAGCTGTGTATGCCACCATTAATTGTGGCCAGAAACCCGTGCAGATCACCAAAGGGTGTGCCACATGCTGGCTATCAATTAAGCCTGTAGTAAATTGTATATTGAGACAGAGAGAGAAACTGAAACTCTACTTTGAGTTTATTAAAGACAGTGAGCACTGCTACATGGCAGATGTGCTCCATGCCATGTATATGGATAAAGCCAAGCCTATGTCTACCTTTTGTCCTTGAAATCAGTCTTGATGGACGAACAAACTGCAGTGAAGTCATTTGAAGGAGAGAAAAAAAAAATCCTGTTAAGCTTGGGGACCGGGATAGGGCCAGGATTATGGTTAGGGTCAGTGTTGGGGTTGGGTTATGGTTTTGGTACACCCCCTAATGTTAATTTGCAACAGAGTAGTCAACTCTCTGGCAAAAATTGATGTCCTGAATGATGCCACTGATGGACATCTTAGTCCCTCACCATACTGTGGGTGCCTTTTCAAGAGCACTGTGTCCCAACTCAGTCTTGCACCAAAGGAAATAATTGTCATTTAGAGACATTGTTGCTTTAAGCAAAGAGCTTCATGCAAGATTCGCAGATACTTGTTCAGTGTTAAGGAAATGGTAAAGCATAATCTGGGATACCAGCCCCAAGCAATGGACAAACTTGTTTCCCAATGGAGAAACATCCCTCTGTTTAGGTGGGATTAACTGAATATACAAGTGGGTTTTGTAGTGAACAACTACACTGATTCTTCTGGATCAAATCCATTTGAAGAACTGTGCAAAGCTGGACTTGCTGCCCTGTCCTTGCCACACTCAAATGCAGATGTTAAATGGCTGTTCAGTCAAATGAGTATTGTCAAAGTCAAGGTTAAGGAACAGAATGTCATTGGACAGTCTCCTAAACTACCACATGAAGTTCTGCAGCAGTTTGGCATCACAGCAGCATGCAGCTTTTTTGCCACTTTGTCCTCTTCTACTGGATTCAGCTCTCTGGCAATGCAGTTGGACAGTGAAGATGAAGAGGATTTCTTTGACTATCTATGATCTATGCCTATTTAGAGTTAGGGTTAGGGTTATCCCTAACCCTAAACCCTAACCCTAAGATCATATTTACATATACAAAATGTTTAGAGTGTTTACTATAATCGTTTACTCAATTTCTCATCAATAAAGATGGTTAACTGTTAAATGAACAAATGTTTAAACATTTAATGTGTTATTTTTAAATTTAGAAAATTATATAGTCATAAAAAATTGTTTACAAATAAAAATAGGCTGTGTCGTGATCAATCTAAACTAACAAATTTGGAATTATATTTTTTCACATAGACAGTTCTTTTGAATAATTCATTTCATTTTAGTTCACCTGAGCATTTTCATATTATTATCGTGTCATGAAATCATGCTATCTAGCAACTTCTAGCAACAAATTGACCTGCCAATAGCACTTTCTCCTGAAAATTTGTTGGCAACACTGTTCTGTACTCTTTAGCATCGTTTCACTGAAGAGCATGCATGATGGCTAATCATCCAAACGAGAGTTTTTCACATACCACTTTAGCCCCCTTCTGAAAAGGCACAGGATGTGTATTTTTGAGAATATATAAAATTATTTGTTATGAAGTGAAGCTCGTTTTGTACCATGTTAGTGGCTTTGAACTGAATGTTTACTGTGCTATATGGTTAGCTTGCTAGCCACTACTTACTGTGCTAAAGTTATTAGCAGGTTTTTACCCGGATATAATGATTTATGAATAAACTAATGTAATGTAATTTAAGAGAACAAAAGCTCATGTATTTTTTTGTGTGTGTTTTATGTTGTTTGTACATTTGACTCTAACTCTTATTCTGTTTTTTTTTCTTGGTTTTCTTTTTAAACAAATCTTAATGTCCACTATGTAGGATTCTGAGGGTATCTATAAGCAGAAATGGAGTATATATTCCAAACTTCATAAGCATGTATTCATAAGTGTATAATCATCTGTAACTATTGATTCATTGTGTTTTTGTATCCTTAAAAAGAGCTACATATATATATATATATAGCATAGACTCCTTTAAAAGTTTCCATCTTTAGCAGACCTGTTATTGCGTATATGTATTGGGAATGATTTCTGTTGGAAAATGTGGCTTGGAGAAGCAACTAACCCTAACCTAACCCTAGGTTAATGCGACTGAAGAGAAATATGCATGTGTTAGGCAACGTCATGCTTCATATATTACTCTTCACTAAGCGCTTTATGCTGATCAGGGTCGTGGTGGATCCAGAGCCTATCCAGGGAACACTGGATACAAGCTGTGTCCATCACATTGCGCCATGTAGATACACAATAACACAACACACAAGTTCGAGAGATCCAGAGGAACTGAAGGGAAACCACGCAGGGGTTTGAAGAATCTTCACTTATCTCAGGTTTTCATCTCTAATTTTGATATTCATGTCATAAAATTGTCATGGGAAATAAGATAAAGAGATCTTCCCCGCGAAGTGGAGTCATCTCAGAACTCTGCGTTTGATAGGCAGCCGACACTCGAGTGATAGAAAAAGCTACAAGTCTTGAATTGAATTACAGAGAGTATCTATGAGATCATGAGAAAGCAGCGAGCTGTTGATGTGGCAGCGCATCGACGAGGTACTCAACTGGTGTAACGTTAATTCTCTCCTGTTTGCTTCTCTGCAGAGAACGGCTGCTTGTATACCGTGATGGACTACTGCGAGGGAGGCGACCTGTTTAAGAAGCTCAATAACCAGGAAGGACTTCTTTTCCTTGAAGAACAGGTTAATAGAGAACTGAAGAATGTGCTGTTCTACTCACCAGCAGGCTGTAATATGTATAAAAGTCTTAACGTCTCAGCACCTCGCTCACTACAGTCTTTTGCTCTTGTAGATACTTGAGTGAAAATGAAAGGAATGATGAAATTTGATCAATTTTGGTGAAATTTATGATGAAATTTTCCTTTATGATTATGAAATGTATGGTTTCATATTTTTTTAAGCATGTTATGAAACCCTTGTATAATACGATGTAATGCCATGCCAGTAACTGTATCTGTTTAGTGCAAAAAATATCCTATCTGTTCTCATATTCCGATTTAAACCAGAAGTGCGAATGGTCTACACCAGAACGGTTGATTAAAAATGGATTTACTTCAGTTTTTGAGTTTGTTATGTTCTAGAGAAGTTCACAGGCTTTTCTTAACTGACACAGACTTCATCATATGCTGTGAAGCTAGCACACACACACACAGTGCTTCTGTGATTCTAACTGAGGTACTTCATGTGGCATTTTATTATATATCCTATATAATAATAAGAATGAAAACAATGGCAAATTTGACTCAAGTGAAAAGCATATTTCATATTTATGTATATTTATGACAGCTTTTTTTTGTATAGAAAAATACTCTATCTTGTCTTATGCCTGAACATTTTGAACTAGTATCAAGACTTTTTGTGTGGTTGTGAATGTTGATGTGGTGCAAATTTAGCTGAAACCTGGCAACCCTTTCCACAGAACATGTTGGAGTTAATGGAGTCAGGTCTTATTAGACTGATCGTTATCAGTTTGTTGATTTAAATGATGATGTCTCTACACATACTAAGATAAAGTTTGGTGTTCCACAAGATTCTGTTTTAGGCCTACTGCGTTTTTTCTTTAAATATGCTTCCTCTAGGAAATATTATGCATGAACATGGTATTAGCTCCCACTGTTATGCTAATGACACACAGTTGATGTTTCAGTGAATCCAGTTGAGAGACACCATCTTAATAAATTTGAGGACTGTATAAAAGACCTTAAACACTGGATGCTTATAAAGATGACAGGCCTCAAGAAGTAAGCAGTCTCATTACATAGTAACTCTGGATTGCCTTGCTGTTTCACCATGCACAGCAGTAAAAGACCTTGGTGTGATTATTGACTCAAGTCTTTCATTTGAAGCTCATGCAGATAATATCACTAGGGCAACCTTCTTTCATCTCAGAAATATTGCTAAGACAAGAAATATAAAGCCACTGCACAATGCAGGAAAACTAGTTCATGCTTTTGTTACCTCCAGGTTAGATTATTGTAATGCCTTACTGTCTGGATGTTCCAGACTAATGAATAACAAAGCTCCAGTTAGTCCAGAACGCAGCAATAGTCCTTACTAGAACCAGAAGATATTACTATATCACCCCTGACTTTTACACACTGTACTGACTCCTAAACTAATTTTGCATTGATTATAAAATACTACTGTTGACCTATTAAGCACTGAATGGTCTTGTGCCTCAGTACCTGAGTGAACTTCTGGTCTTTTATGATCCTCCATGCCTACTTAGATCGAAAGGTGCAGGCTATTTGTTGGTACCTCGAATAGTGAAGGCTACAGCAGGGGGCAGACCTATTTCTTAAATAGCCCCTCAGTTATGGAACAGCCTTCCAATTAGTGTTTGGGAGCTTGTCACCTTCTGGCTCTCCCTTTTAGTTATGCTGTCATAGCTAGTGTCGCCAGAGTCCCTGCTTAAACTCAGCACAAAATATACATTGTTCTTAACCTTTATGTGACAATGTGCATACCAACAAACTCTCTCTCTCTCTCTCTCTCTCTCTCTCTGAGATACCAGTGATCCTGACCCCTTCTGCTCTCCAGACATTCCTGATCCATCCTGATGGAGTCCTTATCACCTCATTACTGCTGAGAATGGCCCATAGAGAAAGCCTAAGCATAGACTTAGAAACAATTAAAATGGCTGTGCATTGCAATTGTTATGAAAGATTTGCTACGATTGCTTAGGACTCTAATTACCATGAGAACTTTAGGACTGCAATTGCCATGAACAGTTTTACACTCAATTCTCCATCAGTGAACAGAAGATAAAGTAAAGTAGGCCTAATGTTAAAACTATAATGAATTTCCTGGCTACACAATTGGACATTTTGACAATATAACACAAAAACGATCACACTACCATGATTAACCATGACATCATAACAACTCTAAGTGCCATAGTGATTTTTTATTTTATTTTATGAAAAACTTTTTAGCTGTACACCAGATTAAACTCATCCCTTCTTTTTCTCAAAAAGATGTTTTTCTTTTCAAAGGTTAGAATTTTAGGTCTTGGTTACATGGTGCTTTACATGTGTGATTGTGTGTATTATATTAATATTAAAAGTCTATTGTAAAGAAATCTATTCACCAAAATGTCTATGCTAGAAAAAGGTGTGATGTACAATAATTAATAAAAAGGGTGCATGTGTCATAAAGTTAGGTGCAAACAAAAAAGCAAACATGGAGGTGAAAAATTCCTGTCAGGGAGGTAATATTGGGAGCTTTATGACCAATGTAACCTTTAATTTTACATTTCTTCTTGCTGAGCAAAACCTGTTCAGATTTGACAGATCTTTCTACACTCAGTATGTTATTTGGATAAATTTCCACAACTGATTTGCACAAGAGTCTCTTCATTCTTTGGCTCACGCAGCCTTCATTTTCAAACTTTTGACTGCCATAGACAGCTATTTAATTTAATGAGCCCTTTGTACACATGATAACATCAAATATCATCACATCAAATAAGAGCCTAGTGTTTTTGATGGGTAATACAAAGCACGTTGGCAAGTCATTCTGGGTAAGGGCTTCTGCTAGATGAAAAATGTAAAAAAAAAAAAAAAATGCTGTTGGAAGCGTTCATTTAGATTGCTAAAAACCACTTGTAGTAGAGTGAGTGAGTTAATGAAACAGGATGAGGCTAAGACTAAATTGGAAGGAAATAAATGTACTGTAATCAAACCAGTCAGCAGGTGGCGCACAAGTAATATGTGTGCATGCTAAGTAAATCACTGTGTCAGATATGGCTTTTTTTTTTCTTTGTTTTTTTTTTTTAAAGTAATACTTTACACAAGCAAGAGTTTCAATTATTAAAGTCTTTTTAAAAAAATGGTTTTAATACAGTATTGAATTTGAAACATGGGTCTGTAATACATGTTTAAATTAAAACTCATGTTTAATTAATTATAATAGATCTGGCATCAATGAAGTTATTCTGATTAACCCTAAATATAGACCAGCTGTTTCTGTAGGATTTTCTGGACATCTTCTTGATTTCATTTGACATGAAGCCAGGGTCCGCAATAGGCTTACAAAGCATGTACAGGATCTCATTGTTGAAATGGGATCAGGAGAGGGGTACAAAAGTATTTCGAATACATTCGCTGTACCACTGAACACTGAAAAGACCATCATCAACAAGTTGAGGAAATGGGGCACCAGAGTGACATCACCAAGAACAGGACGTCCCTCCAAAATTGATGAAAGGACAAGAAGAAATTTATCAGGGAGGCTGTTGAGAGACCTACAGCAACATTAAAGGAGCTAGCATGATGTTTTCTTACAAAAAAAGCAAGCATCCCGAAATTTTGCTAGCCCATGTGGCAAAATGTGTTATGGAATAAAGAGACCAAGATAGAACTTTTGAATAAGTGCATAATTCTTAAAGACAAATTTGGTGCAAAAACAAGACAGCTTATCATCCAAAGAACATTATACCCAGAGTGAAGCATGGTGTTGGCAGCTCGAGTCAAGCTAGAGGATGGATAACTCCATCATCCTAATAGAGCATGGATAACTCTATTTTGCCATGAAATCTGCAGGCAGCTCAAGGTGAAGAAAAATTTTACCTTCTGGCATGATTACAAGTAAAAACATAAATCCAAATCTGGATTTACAAGGAGAAGGTCAGTGTTTTGGAACGGCCCAGTCCGAGCCCAGTTCTAAACCATATTTGATTGATCTGGAACATTTTTGCTCCATGTTGAAACAATTTGAAAATGAACATGTGCAAGTTGGTAGACACTTACCCAAAAAAGACTGAGTGCTGTTTTACGAGCAAAACATGCTATAATGTAGGTTTAGTTAAGCAGTGTGTACATTTATGCACTCTGGTAATAGTAAAGGTTTTTTTTAGTGGCTTAATGACCTTTTTCTGATAACTTTCACTTCTACCTCCTTCAACCAAAGCTCTGTGAGCTTTGACTTTCCTTGAGTTTTGAAGTCACCAGATGCAAATCATCTGTGCCGTGCACACATCTGGTAATTTACGGGTGATTGGCGTTCATCAACATATGCACATGAGTATGTGAGAAAATCAGCATTTCCAAAAGTTCAGGGGAAAATTTTAGTTCGGTTTCACTTGCACATGTACACACCACTTTACTAAAAGATTGATCAACGAGGCTTAGTGTTCTGAACTAGTACTAAGTGTAGCTGTGGATCTGGCTTGTTGTTTAATTGGTTTGTCATGAAGAAATAATGATACGCCAACAGCAACATGGCGTGTAAGTGTCTAAATTTGGATTGATATATAATTGTTAAATTATTAATGATCAAGTTTGCAATGGATCTTATCCCAGGACATCATGCAGGACTACATCCTGGATGGGACACATGTCTAATAGCATTCTAACATTTGCATCAAGGGGGAAATTTAGAGCAGCTGTTCTACCTATCTGCACGTATTTAGGTGTGAGGAATCCAGAGAATGACAGGAAAACCACATAGTTGGAGGAAGAAATTCTACTCAGACAGTAAGTCAAGTTCAGGGGACCCAGGAATGAATTATGAATTATATTATATTTTTTTCAGTAATTGTTATGTTTATAAATAAGATGTGGTTTATGTGCATTCTTGAGCCTTGTTTCTTTTTCTCTAGCTACAGGGACATTTACAAATAAGACTCTCATGGACATTATGATTGAATTGCACTTATTCTTCAAAAATGAGATCTGGAGTGGGCACTAGGGTGGCCAATGATATTTCAGGGGTGGCCATGACCACCTCAAGTCAGTGATTAGTTTTGCTTCTGGTGCCATCCTTGGAATTTGGGCTGACCATTCTCTCTGACGTTCCGACGTCTCTCTCTCTCTCTCTCTCTCTCTCTCTCTCTCTCTCTCTCCCTCGCTCCCTCTCTCTCTCTCTCTCGCTCGCTCTCTCTCGCTCTCTCTCTCTCCCTCTCTCCCTCTCTCTCCCAATCTCTCTCCCTCTCTCTCTCTCTCCCTCTCTCTCTCTCTCCCTCCCTCCCTCTCTCTCTCTCTCGCTCTCTCAGTGACTCAGGGAGAGGGAGCGCTCAGGGCCGTACAGGCGGAATGCTCTGAGAGCTGATTTCTGCGCCGTTTAATCACTGAACGGGGTGAGAAGGTGGAAGAGGAGGTGGAAATGGCTTCTAAAGACATCGTTTCTGCGTGTTTCCCCAGCGTTTCCAGAGACCTTACAGGTGAGGAAAGCAAAAAAAAAAAAACCCCTCCAAAAAAACCTGAAAACTAAATATCAAACAATAGATCAAGAGCATCCTCGCGGGCATTAGCTTCTTCTGCACGAGCGCCTAGCATCACGGGTTCATGTTGCTCATCAGTACGGCGAGATCAGACGCAGTGGCGTTAACGGGAATCGGGTGGGGAAAAAACAAACAAATTCACGGTTTACGGGGAAAATTAACGCACGCGCAGATTTGCACCGGCTTTGTGATTTAATGCCGCTCATGGTTCATGGATGTGCATGTAGGATTTAATAGGACAGTCTGTGTGATCCGACGCTTGCGCGCGCGCGTGTGTGTGTTTTGGATGCAGGACCACTGCTCCGTTTGTTTATCCCTAAGTGCAAAGGAAGGGTAGTAATAAGGCGCGGCCGGGCTTCCCTATGCGCGCGCGCGCGTGTGTGTGTGTGTGTGTGTGTAGGGGATACACGTAGGCTCGCTGCGCGTTAATACACTGTTGAAGCAAATTCGCACGTGCGCTTTCCTTCACTATTTCACATGAACGTGCCCGCGTGCACTCCTTCCTTAATTACTCCTAATAGCCCCGTGCTAATAGGCTGTCTTCATTAACACTGGGATATCCCCTGTCTCTCACTCTTTTCACTTCAGTGGGCCTGTTTTACCTCTTTCCATTGCAATGTAATTGCACATAACGTCACTTAATAGCTAATAGGTGCTGTGTAGGCTGTGTATGCATGTCTTGGGTGTGATACTGGCTTGAAACGGTGTGTGCTATTTTTAAAACAGGTGAGATGTGAGAACGTTCGTTACACCTGTGACATTGCACATGCTGCTATAACAGGATGCTCTGCAGATGGTGTAAACAAGAAGGGAAGCTGTGGCTGATTTCTTTCGAGCCCAGAATGTACAGTAGCTACTTTCATGCAGCTTATGAGTGACAGTCATGCCTGGTGCTTACAAAGTCTTAAAGACTTAGAGAGATTTGAAAGGCTGTTATTCTTCATCTTGCATCGCTGAAACGTCTCTAGACGTTTTCTCATATGAACTAGTTGCCCTTTCACACGTGTAGCAGACAAAAGGAGATTGTCCATGTTAGACGCGGTCGCATATACGGTTCGGTTTAGGGGTAAGCCCTTACCGACAGAAAGTCCCAAATCTCGGCTCTCTAGCTGGACATTTCTACAGGCGCCGTCGTGTAAATGAACCTTATGCTTCATCCTTGGAAGTGTGTATCATTTCAGTTTCATCGGTGATAGAAACATCAACACTCATTTTCTGTGAATTCTGCTCTTTTCACACACACACTCAATCGGACATCACACAGACTTTGTACTAGAGAGCTGGCAGGGCAAATTTCGTTCATTGTCTGGTTTAACTGATTTGGATATTCGCGTTCTCACATGCAGCTCCTCTTGGTAATATCTAGATCATTTCAGGGTTGCAGTACATGTCTGAAAGTGACTTCTGACACACCATCAGCATGACGTGATTGAGAAAGCGTATGTGAAATGCGGTCACAGGTGTAATGAAAGAGATCATGAATGAAAAGATTTTCTTCCAAATTTAGTCTTGGCTGAATCCCATCCACCAGTTAGGTCTAGGGTGAAGGATGTCTCTTGCTTTCTCTGAGATGCATGAAGCTGCCAACCGCAGCTTTTCAAACTGTCGCTCTTGCTGTGTCACAAGGATGTGTCACATACACTGAGGAAAGCACTGTCCACCCCCTTTTGCATACATGAGCACACAAATGCCCATGATTGGCTAGTATCTATGTGAGTGACAGGGAGGACGTCATTCATGGTCAGTTTTGCTCACCTTTGGTTACCAGCCACAGATGGGAGCATTCCAAAATGCATTTGGAAGAGAAACTAAAAGTAGCTACTATAAACCCATTCTGTGCAGTCAAAGTACAAATTAAACCAAACGATGGACAACAGAAATTAATATGTCATGTTTTTTCAGGGTGGTGCGGTGGTTAGCACTGTTACCTCACAGCAAGAAGGTAATGGGTTCGATCCCTGGGTCACCCAGGGTGCCTTTCTGTGCGGAGTTTGCATGTTCTCCCCGTGCATGCGTGGGTTTC
>JAQQZU010023827.1:0-13498 GCA_030068025.1 Parauchenoglanis punctatus | reverse complement strand
TTGGACTGGACCTGGATGTGAGCAGTCCATGTCAGGTCTGAGGAGATGTGGACACCGAGATACTTGAAGGACAGCACACTCTCCACTGGAGCTCCGTTGATGATGAGGGGCTTGTAGTCTCGCTGCTGTCTCCTTCTGAAGTACACAGTTTAGTTTAATGTGATCATGGGACTAAATCAAGGGCATGAAATTAAAGCTTGCTATTTTGTGTGCTCCAATTATCTGAATTGTTTGAATTGTCCATGTTAGACATGACAGAAAGATCTCCTGCCAGCCTATACGCCTCAGGGTAATGGTGCACTTAGGCAGATTAACTGGGATAGATGATTTGGGGTAGCATGGAAGGCAAATTATATGTTGCGACAGAGTATTGTTTGTGTTCATTTGGATTTTAACTTTGCACACCAAGCATCAAATCTGTGTCTGTGAATTTAAATTACACAATAGAATAGTGTATAGTTACTGATCAGGGTTCAAGCCCCAGCACCACCAAGCTTCCACTGCAGCAAGGCCCTTAACCCTGTCTGCTTCAAGACCACTGACCCTAAACTCTGACCCCTAATTTGTAACAGTATTAACAACAAGAATTTCATTGTACTGTAACATATATTAAAAAAGAAGACACTATTTTAATTCACTCGCTTGTAGTCAGCGAGTAAAGCTGCAAATTCCTCCTGCGGTTTCTGCTACTTCCGTAAACATATCCTTATGCATGAAATGCGATTTACTGAAAATAAATAAATAAATCTGTACTGCATGTGAGAGGACTGCTTGTCACTGTGCTCAAAATAATCCACAATGGTAAAACTATGGAGTGAGATGAGAGTCTTTTATATGAGAGCACAGATACGGGGTTAAACCGGACAAAAATCACGACAACGAGAGCGCAGAAAAACACTGCGTCTTTGAAAGCCAGCACACTAAGCTGGCTAAGTGCGCTTGTGATTCTCAGTTTACTGTTTAAATTACAGTCAACGTTACTTATGTTTTGTCTTGATTTCCTTTAACTGTAACGAGCAGCGAACCATTTCAGAAGCGAGCTGTAAACTGCGAATGGAGCGCAGGGCTGCGAGTAGCGCGTGCACTTATCTCCAGTGTGCTGGGTTTTATTAACAGTGGGCATTCCTGTTTTGTGCATTACTGCCACCAAGTGTTCGGGTGTGAAATTGCATTCATCTATAATCTGATCGTCATTCTAAGCGACTGGTGACACTACTGATGGGACAGGGGCACATCAGGGGGCTAATCTGATTTGAGTGGGGGCCAGTGCCAGTCTGGACCCTCCAGATCCACCACCCTTGCATAATACAGCCAAGTATCTCCTATCATACACAATACATTTTTAAATTAAGTGTTAAAGTTACTCTCTATGCTGTGTTGATTCCCTAAACTGAAAATCTACAGTTATCAAAGCAATCAAGAAATGATCTACTAGAACTGCAGAACCCTGTTTTTTTTTATTTTAATTTTTTTTATCAATATCGGTTTTGAACACTGCTGACCATGATTTATATTTTTCCAGAGGTTCTAGTACTCGCCATTGGACTCGGTGTCAACCAATATGAAATCCCCCCAATCACCTCAAGCTGGGCCTCCATGGATATTGATCTCTTCCAGATTTCAAACATTAAAGGCGGTACAGTATTAACCTTTACAATTCTACCTAGCTATTTTTTTCTCCTCTGAAGTTGTGTTCATATAATTTCAAGACAGAGCTCTTTTTTGTAAGTTTGAGACCCCCCCCCAAAAAAAACCCACAATCCAACTAGTCCATAAAAGAAGTTATCTCTACGCGCCTGCCAATGAGAAAAAGTTCATAACCACAGGAATAAACTTAACAGCACAATTAAGTAACAATCAGACACAATATTGTCATGCATTTCCCCTTTTGTGGCTTTCTTTGTTTTCCTGTTTCCCATTCAACATGTTGTGTCTACCACTGTGTACTTCCTGGTTTCAACCTAGTTTCTGAACATAGAATATCCTAATTTGTTCTTGCTTACCAATGTTCAGACCCCCTGCTATGGACTGACCATGATTCGTAGATTGCACAAAATAAAATCCATGCTGAGTTTATGAACTTCTCTGGTCTTCCTCACAAACGTCTTCATGATCTGCAACTGGTTCAGAATACAGCTGCCTGCATAATCACTAGAACCCCTTCCATGTAGCATATTACTCCTGTCCTTCTGCAACTTCACAAGCTTCCTGTTAAATACCATATCAATTTCAAGATTGTGCTTCCCGCTTTTAAGATGCTTCATAACCTAGCCCTTCATCCCGTTCTGATCTCCTTCACATCTGCACACCTTCTGGTACTCTTAGATCTTTTCTTCCATTACTCTCACTATACCTCCTGCTTGTTTGACTACCACGGGGTTTAGAGCCTTTAGCAGTGTTGCCCCTCGCTTCTGGAACTCTCTTCCACAAGGCATCCGTAATATTGACTCTCTTCCAACCTTCAAATCCTGTCTTAAAACACATCTCTTTAAACTTACCTATTCTGTCTGACTCTAATGTTAATGGCCGTTTGTAATTATATTTATTTTAACTTATTTTTGTGTATTTTATGCTTTCTTGTATTCTGATATACCGATGTCTTGTTTCATTGTCAATTCCTACTGTATGTTTGATTCTTTTTCTGGGTTTTGTAAGGTGTTTTTGGGTACCTTGAAAGGCGACTATAAATAAAATGCATCATCATTATTATTATTATTATTGTTATTATTATTATTATTATTATTACTACTACTACCTGATATAGCTTTTTAAACCATCAAATGGACAGCGCATCAGCTCCACAGGTTTAGCACCCCTGCTGGCTGGCTGCAGTATGATTTTTAGTCCCGCCGATACCCATGTGTTTCCATGACAAAAAAGTTATATCACTTTTCTTGTCTAAACTGTCTTTCCATATACAATGTCTAATTTGAAGTTTACAGTTAGTTTTCCGTATGCTGATATCTGCGCCTTTTTAAATTTTCCCCAGAAATCAATTTTTTAAAAATCTTATTCTCCTATAAAATAAGAATGTGTGGCTATACCTGACTCACAGCGTTGGCCAGAAGAGAAACTTCCACATACAATTTATCATCATATACCTACTTTTTTGAACTTTTCTGAACAAATACAAACTGTTAGCAATTTGTGTTAAAAATGTTTGTAACATCAAAAGGTTTCATAGGGTTAACAGAGCCCATGGTGCATGTCTTGTATGCTACTTGCTTGCTTTTACTAACAGCACTTTGAGAAAGTTGTAGAAGATACACACTGATTCATAAGAGTGTTAAAATTTAAATTTTATTCAAACTTAAGGGCATAAATATGTTAGCATTTGGCTGATGCAGATGCAGGTAAACAAAAGCTTAATTTTAAAAAGATTTTAGACAGATCTAAAACATATGGCAATGACAAGGTCAGAGAACAAGCAACGGTCAAGCGGTCTAAATCAAATCTACCTTGAGTGTTTATTACCACAAAGCTCCATTTTTGTTTCATCAGACACAGTTCCAGTCAAAGTTATAGTAGTATAGTTTTGAAGACTTGGTAACCCAAGATTTTAATTTTTCTTGGAATTCACCATCATTGATCTCTTTTTTGCCTCTCTTACTATCCTCCTCACCGTACATGGGAGCAAAATAAACTTGGATCCTCTTCCAGGCAAGTTTGTAACAGTTCCAGATGATGTTCCATTTTTTTTATTATTGCCCTAACAGTAGAAATGGGCATTTTCAGGCAAGCAGCTAGTTTTCTGTAACCGTTCCTTGTTTGTTTGTTCTCTTTTCTTTTCACTTCAATTTCTTTTCATCTTCAGAATCAGCTGCGGTGGCCTTTATGAGTTACGAAAATGTGACAGACATCTTTAAACCTGGCTTCTTCGACACAGTCACCAGTGCAGCCAAAACCACTGTGATGTCCGTTGTGGTGTCTGCGACACTTCCCAAACCCAGCAATACAGACCTCACCAAACAAGTCAACTTCACCCTTAAACACATCACGGTTATTTATATATTTCTTTCTTTATTTATGAATGATACAATAAATAATTGATAGATTTTAATGTTCACAATATTATTATAATCACTTTTCAGGTTTTTACAGCCATTTACTTGTTCTTTCTATTCCATTGGCTAGAATGTAGACCCCAAGGCTTTTCTCTACTGTATGGACTGGGAGACACAAACGTGGAATACATGTTGCCTTACACAGACCAACAGCACTCACAGCGTGTGTTCTTGTAATCAGCTAACTACCTTGGCCCTCATAAGTCAGACTGAGCCCTGCAGGGTAAGAGAATTGTACATAACTTAACGGTACTATTTACAGACTATATAGTGGTGCATTGGCAGCAATTCCCCCTCATTGCTCCAGGCATAAACCTGTACATACATATTATAAATGGTTTTGTTCATTTTTTCTTTATTTCTTGAAAATAAAATAGCGACAACAGCAGATCATATCTTTGGATTGTTATTTTATTGAATAATGTGCTTGAAAATGAAATGCATTATTTTTGCTGCCCCCATTCAGTCCACTCACACTTTTTAGATTTCTCGTGCATAATCGTGATGTTGGCCGTGTTGATAGCCATTTATCAAATTTAGCTTACCTTGTGTGTTAGCACGCAAATAAGTAGCCTAATAATGATTAAAATTAGAAAGTGAACTATTCTAAACAGTGGAGATAGCGTTGATATAGTGAATAGTTTTGATAGCATCACAAGCATCGAGTCTGCTAACATTAGTTCTAGATGCAGAATGAACTTCAAATAGGTAGGAAAACTATTTCATTTTATTATCTCATCTGACTTTTTTGATTGTGTATTGTACCCTGAATCAAAGTTCTAACAAGCAGGTAGACATCAGAAGGACTTATATATGGGATATTGAGGGACATCAGAGGATGAGCAATGAGGCTAAATCCTCAGATAAACCATCAGTAGAAATTTGCAAGCCCAAGAAACCTTCGCAGTTCCTTCACTGTTTTGGGTGTTGGCCACTCAGTTACAGTCAAAACTTTGGTCTGTTCCATCATTACCCCCTATGAATTGATAATATATATCAGGAAGAAAATTTAGTACATGTGAAATTTATACATCTCCCCTTTAACAAACGTTTGGTTCTGTAGCAGTCCTTCCAGAACTTGAAACATGGGTTTCTACGGACGGGGAGTAAATCAAATGTCGCTAATATAATTGGTAAGAAATCTCCCAAGCATGTCTCTCAGGATGTTGCTGATTAGATCCTGGAACACTAAGGGGGGGCTTAAGAGCCCATATGGCATGACACATTACTCAAAAAAAAAAAAGATCATTTTCCACTCTTCACCTTCACAGATCAGTGAAAACGTTTGTGCATTCCACCTGATCCAGAGCTGAGATCTGGGACAACTGGCAGTGGATAGCAATTCTTAGTGACTTGGTGGAGTCCTCTGTAATCCGTACAGAGTCAAAGACCACCCCCTTTATTCTACAAAGATGAATCCTTCTGAAATGGGAGATGTGGAAGGTCAAATATACCCCTATTGCAGAGCTCCTTGAATGCATTCCTCCACTGATTGTTGTTCAGTTATGGAGAGTAGATAAATTTATTTGCAAGATGGTTCAAGGCAGTAGCTTGATTATACAGTCAAAAGAGTGATACAGTGGTAGACCACTGGACTTTGTTTTGCTGAAAACTTCCTTGAGATCCTGATATTCAATGGGGAGTTTTGATGGAGTGATACTTTCTGAACTCTTCTCTGTGGGTGATGCTAACAAGAGATGAAGAACTTGACAATGATTGAAGCAGTGAGATGACCAGTGAGTGATTTATTCATCCGTCCAGGATATTTTTAGGTTGTGCAGTTACATCCAAGGAAATCCTAATATGATACGGTGGATAGCACTGATTGTAACTAGGAAAGACATATGCAATTGGTACAGCACACTCACATGAAGGAAGAGGGACTGGGTGTAGTGCATAATGGTGCCATCTCCTTTGAGTTATCTGTTGATAGATTGTATGTGTTGAGGATGTTGAAGAGGTTGAGTGGGAATGTTCAGTTGGTTTGTGGTTGCTTGATCAATGAAATTGCTGGCAGATACTGAGTCCAATGCTACATGGACAGGGACAACATCTGAGTGTTGAATTTATGGTTGTAGTGTGAATGGTGAGACAGCGAATGAAATGGACTCACTGTTGATGAGCAGGTGAAGGTGTTGGGGTCTTACCAGGATTTTGTTTGCTTGGAGTGTTGTATCAGAAAGGGCATAGTCTCACAAAGTGATTTGGTTTGCCACAATTATAGCACAGTCTTTTACTCTGGCACGTCTCCCATTTGCATTCACTCAATTTGGAATGGCTCAGTTGCATGGGTTCAGGATGAACACTCGTTGTTTATGAGGTTCACTTTTATCTTGGTGTTTGCTGGTTACAAAGCATGATCCAAATGCACTGCAAGATCAATCAAAGACTTTAGCATCCAATTCAGTTGACTGGTGTTGTTGTTCTCCTGCCAGTAGTCCTTGTGACAACATTTTGCCAGTAATGTTCTCCTGCTGCATCAATGGTAAGGACGAAGTAATCTGTCATGAATTAGAGGCTGATAAGGATGCAAGTGCATTTTCAAATTTTAATTAAGTTCTGGCAAACATCTAAAACTGTACTCACAATCATAATCCAAAAAACAAGCAAAGGTCAGCCGATCAGCAAACATCTATTATGAAACAGAATAGAAAAACTCGTGAACGAGAAATCAGAACACTAATCAAACCAGCATAAGAATACATATAAATAAAGGCTTGATAAGTTCAGACATCCATCCATCCATTATCTATACCACTTTATCCATCTGGGTCGCGGGGAAGCTGGAACCAATCCCAGCATCTTCGGGCGAGAGGCGGGGTACACCCTGGGCAGGTCTCCAGTCCACAACAGGGCCGACACAGACAAATACGTACATAGGCTATTTAAACTTGACAGTGTGATCCATACATACAAGTGCAGTATTCCATGAAAATTACATGGTTTGATGCCGACTCTCAAGGTTTCAATTAGTTTGTGTTCTTATATGTAATATTTTTCCCAGTGTGTAACTGTATTTTACATTCTGCATTCTGGGCCATCTCTTCTCCACATTTTCATCTCCATGTACATCTTTAATAGACAAGAATCTGGTGCACAAGTTTTAATATTTGGGGTTTTGTGAAATAAAAAATATACATACACCCACATATACTATTAATTCTTTTTCTTTATCTATTATAGATCTATTTTGCACAATCATTCTTTCCCAGAAAAAAAACAGTTCAAAAAAATCACTGAAAGTCCAATTTTGCAATGACATTCATGTCCATGTCGAGTGTATGTAAACTTATGACCTCAACTGTATATGATTTTAAAAACATTTATAGTAAACATATACTAATAACACATCAGTGCTCACACAAATAACTTATTTTTCTGTAGGATAATATGACAGCAGAGTGTGTGGTGGGCTTCATGGAACAAATTCAGTATAACATTGCTCAGGAGTTACCAAAGGAGGTGAGATATTCGGTGCTGTTATTTCCTAATTGTGTACATAATAAATTCTTTTAATGACAACATGTACATTTCATGCTAGACTGTGGAACTATATTTGAAAACAATAATGGATCTTAAGACTGTTGTGATGGAACACTATGAGAATAAATATTATGGAAATATGTTAATAAATATCACTGAGAAACTGGCGTCTGCACTGGTGAAGAAACCAGTTACCTACAATTCCAGCAGCATTTCCCTCCAAGCTGTAGGTATGGAACTTACTAGTAAATTATCAAACATTACACCTGTATGGTACATTTTATACATTTACATTAATGTATATATTTACATTAATGCTTCAATGTATAATGTCACTTACTCCAGCATTTTGGGTATTTTTTTGCTTGTTTTATGTTGATGATATTTGATTTCTTTTGTTCCAGAGGTTGAAGTTTTCATGCGTGCATCTGCAAACTCCCTTATTAAAAACCCCACGCTCATCACAAGTTATGCCTCTATGGATATTGATCTCATTGGGATTTGTCAGGTTGCATATTTAGATGGATATAGAGGTAAACAAAAGCTTTATTTATGCTTACATACAGCTCTAATACCTGAGGCAAAGCCAAGGTCAAAGAACACGCCAAGGCCAGGCAATGTGCAGGTGGTCTAAGAAAAGAGCAAAAATGTGAAAACCAGAAACAATGATCAAAACCAGAAAGACTATGGCAAATATCTTGATTACAACTGGCATGCAAAGAGAGTGTATTCACATTGGGTTAGTGCACTGAGGATCCTTACATACTATGGTAGTGAAATTGCGTTCAGGTGTGCATGATTAATAATGAGTTTTTCACTGAGGTGAATGAGTACTTTTTGTTCAGTTCATTCAAAAGGTTTGTTTTGTTCGTTCGTTCATTCATTCGTTCATACGTTAAGCAGGCTTGAATCATTCGTTCATACGTTAAGCAGGCTTGAATCATTCGTTCATTCGTTAAGCAGGCTTGAATCATTCGTTCATACGTTAAGCAGTCTTGAATCATTCGTTCATTCGTTAAGCAGGCTTGAATCATTCGTTCATTCGTTAAGCAGTCTTGAATCATTCGTTCATTCGTTAAGCAGGCTTGCACGTCTGTAAAGACTGACATGTTGCAGTTCGTTTGCACGAGTTCATTCCTCTGAATCACTCAGCTCCTCTGGTCTTTCATTTTCTTGTTTGTCAAACTAAAAATTACAAAAGAGTAGCGTTATAGTTATAGGTTTCAAATGTACGATTGCATTACTGTTAAATTTGCCCTACACTGAAATAAATGACCTGCAAGTAGCCTGGGATTCAATAACTACAAAAGACACAATGTATGCAGTTTTGTGAAATCAACTGAATCACTTTTATTACATGGCTGTTTCAAATATTACAGAAAATTATGATAGATAACAGGAGTTATGGAAATAGCATACCATGTTTCCACTGTGCTCACTGGTCCCTTCAGTAGGCTGTCATTCCCCTCTTCAGTTTGATCCCCTTCATCCAAACATCCCTTTCTGCATTCCTCATATCAGCTACTCTTTATCAATGATTGCAGGCCTCTCTGTTGTTCTTAAACACAGTCCCTATCTTTCCCTCGCAGGGATTGTAGCCCCACTTCCACTACCCATCTACCCCCAATCGCTCCAACCTTCTTTTGCAGCCTTTCACATATCATCCCCCTCTCAATTTCACCCTTTTTCATCCTTTCCTCTCATCATCCTACCTATTCTACAGCTCCATCCATCCCAACTTTTCTGTCTGTCTCTTTTTCCTTTGCAGTCTCATACATCCTTTTTCAACCCCTTTTTCTTCCTCTGCTGCATCACCAGCTCTTGTTCTCTTCTCTATGAACTACCTAAATGTCTTTAAGATTCCCAAATCTGAATACTCTTAAAATAGAAAAACTACCATTCTCCGCTACACATCACATTCATAGGACAAATAAACACTTAAATGATGCTACAGGTTTGTGCTGCAATAGTGTGATTTACCCTCAGTGAACTGACTTATAACTGTGATTAAAGCTGTGGTGAATTCAGCGACACTTTTTCACTCAGAGATGTCTGACACCCTGCTGTCTGGCACAAAACAGAAGCTGCCCATGTTCTCAGAGTTTTCTCCAATTACAGTTCCAAAATATATTATTTTATATTATGATCCAAGAAGCTCTCTTTTAGAAACAACCATTTCTATTTGAATGAAAGTTTAATGTTTGAGAAATGAATGTATAAAATGGCTTTCTGCAATTACAAAGCATTTATATAGATTTTCCCTTGTAAATTAAACCAAATAAAAAAAAAAAATTAATGTATCCTCAGAATCGGCTGCTATGGCTTTCATAAGCTACACCAACATGGAAGATATCCTAGACCCTACCTTCAACACATTTACAGACACAAAGAAAACTATTATGTCCAGGGTGGTGTCAGCAACACTTCCAAAAACCAACTACACAAACCTCACAGACCCTGTCACTTTCACCTTCAGATACATCACTGTAAGTTATTTGCACTGAAAGGGTTTATTATATGTCTCAGATTTTTTTTTTTTAATAATCACTTTTTGGTTTAGGGCTATATGATGGCATTGCAAGTGATGTTGGTGCCTCACAGCTTTAGGTTCCAGGGTTCAATTCCGAGTTATATTTACTCACTGTGAAGAGTTTTGCATGTTCTTCCTGTGTACATGTGAAATTCCTTCAGGTACTCCAATTTCCTCCCAACTCCCCCAACATGCTGGTAGGTGGATTGGCTGCAACTAAAATGCCACAGGTGCAAAATGTAAAAAGCTGGGAAAAAAAGCTTTTCTTTCTGACTTTATTAGTTTTTTTTTTTAATTTATTCTTTTTTTATTTAAGGCCATTCTTAAATTATATACATTTGGATAGAGACTCAATCGGAACATATATATATTTTTTGCTAATATCTAAATTTAACATAATATTTAGATTTATATTTAAAATTTAAAATGAAGGAATTAATAACTTTTTGAGCATTTATTGTTTCTTCCTTTTCTGTTTGCTAGGAGTTGGCACCTGGGAGCATTCTCTCCTGTATGTACCTGCAGGAAGACATATGGGTTGCAACTTACTGTAATATCACAGAGACCAATAGCAGTCACACTGTGTGCTCATGTAATCGCCTGGGTACATTTGTTCTCATCATGCAGACTGATCCATGCATGGTAAGAGACCTGTATATAAACTTTATCTTCAAAGGTACACAATATGGTCAAACTATATCGACACTAGACCATCACACCTATATGAGCATGATGGTCATCTCATTCCAAAGCCATAGGCACCCATGGTTGAGGGAATTTGTGCCCATTCAAATCAAAAGAGCATTAATGAGATCAGGCGCTGATGTTGGAGATTGGACTTAACCTGCTTTGACATAATGCTAGCAGGTCTGGTGCTTCCAAGAAAACAAGGTGCACCTCCATGAAGCTGTGGGTGGAGATACTCAGATGAGAGAGCAGTTCAAGTCTAATGAGCTCCCCTCTCGACATAAGGAAGGGAGGCAAATCTGAATGCCTTGTTGAATCACATGTTTTCTGACCTAGGCAGCCCAAAAAAAACCGACTGCATTGTTTTATTTCAGAGTTTGTGGGTTGGTAGCCACTCCACTCCAGATACCCAAATGTATTAAAGTGAGTTTACCATAATATGTCCCCTTTAATGCTACATACATTTGGGTTAATACAAGTTTCTGTTAAACACTGTATATTAAACTCTGCTCAGTAATACTTTTGTTTACAATATGCGCTTTAGGCAACACGGTGGTGCAGTGGTTAGCACCATCACCTCTCAGTTCCAGGTTTGAACCTGTGTGGAGTTCGCATGTTATCCTGATACTTGTGTGGGTTTCCACCAGGTGCTCTGATTTCCTCCCACAGCCCAAAGACACGTGGACATGCAGCGCATACAAAGCAATGAATAAACTAATTTTCTTTTCATTTAAAGTGAGCAACACATTGGATCTGCCCAAAAGCCAATGATAAGGCTTGCTCACAGGACCAGTATTCCTCTCCGCTTGACTTGTCTAACAGGTTTGTCTCTTCTGTGAGACACCCAGTGAGAAGCCTGTTAAAGAGCTTAAAGGAGATTTATAAGGTTATAAGGTGATTATTCCGCATCATGTAAAATTGGCTAGGCATTTAGGGGCCTTCTTGGGTCTTCACCAGGTTCTCTACAGTCACGGGTAACTATCCTGGTTAATGCAATACATCTGCCTTTCAGAGGCAGAGCCAGCTTCATTACTCTCTTTTGACCCCTACTGGTTGACAGAAAGAATAGCTTTGGATATTTCTGTGCTAGGAGAAAAAGGCATAATTTTTTTTTTGCACTGGGACAGTATCCATCCCACTCAGGAATGTTCTTATTTCTTCTAACATACCTCTTAGTCTCAGAACAGGTCAAGGTAATGCAGAGCCAAATCCATGCAGCAGACCAATAGGCTAACTGACTGTTATCCGCCTTATTTATTACATACATTATATTATTATACATATATTCCTTAATGCAATTACATTTTATTGCTTGTATTCTTATAAATTAAATGGAAAGCTATTGTCAGAACCTCTTTAAAAAACAACAGTTCTAACAAGCCTTTAATGTTCACAGAAATTACTATTCTTTTTATCTAGAACTTTATGACAAGATCATGCATAATGGACTTCTTGTATCAAATCCCTGATAACATACCTCAACAATTATCAGGAGAGGTAAGACATTTTTGATGTTATTATTTCCTAATTGTGAATAAAAGTGCTTTTTGGACAGGAAGGTTGTTTAATTCAAATTTTAAATTAATTGGAAGGCTAATGATTCAAATTTGTACATGCACTCATGGGAAATTTCCTGGCTGTTGGACAGATTGTCAAAAACTATCTGAACATCATAATGAATCTCACAACTTATGTGAAAGACAATATTTCTGACCAAAAGAAACTAATGTCCTATGGAAATGCGGTACTGAATGTAAGTGAGCAACTGTTCCCTACTCTGGTGTGGAAAAGAGACCACAACATCAGCTTGGATCTCCAAAACTTGGGTATGGAAATCTGTACACCCCAGACATATAGTTTAAAATGTATCTATTTCTTCTACTTGATAAAAAAAATAAAAAAACATCAACAACAACAAAAAAACAACCCAAAAGCATTTTCAGTGTGGGTTTTGATTTATGATGCCAGTAAAAACTATATTCCCTAAAGAGGTGGGCTAAAATATCACTGACTTTCTATCTTTCTAGAGGTTCGAGTATTTGTGATGGGTGAAATGAATATATCCTTCAATGAAATTATTCGACTCAGTACACAAAATGCTGCAATGGATATCAATTTAGTCGAGATGACACAGAATGGTATGGCAGTAACCTTTACACATATTAATATTGCTTCTTGCTAAATTTTTTATGTGGTTGCTAACATCTTCTATTGCTTATCCATTGGTGAATCCACTTTTTGCTGTGGCCTTACATGAGCAGAATCAAACTGTGTAATGGGAATGTTTCATTGTTCAGAACAATGATACTTTTATAGTTGATGCTGAATCTAAATTCCTTTTACATTTATAATGGATTTATAATCATTTTCCTTTTGTATTCAATCAACTTTATTGTAACCCCAGAATCAGTTGCTGTGGCCTTCATGAGTTATGTCAATATGACAGACATCCTCAAACCTGCCTTCTTCAAAACAATTACAAGCAATAAAAAAACGATGATGTCCACTGTGGTGTTGGCAACACTTCCAAAAACCACCAACACGGACCTCTTCAAACCTGTCAACATCACATTCAGTCACACAACGGTAACTAATTTATATATATATGTACATACATACAGTGGGGCAAAAAAGTATTTAGTCAGCCACCAATTGTGTAGTTCTCCCACTTAAAAAGATGAGAGAGGCCTGTAATTTTCATCAAAGGTATACCTCAACTATGAGAGACAAAATG
>JAQQZU010023826.1:0-13515 GCA_030068025.1 Parauchenoglanis punctatus | reverse complement strand
AGCATTATTGATGATGCTCTCCACTTGGTTGTAGGTGTCGTTCCTGAGGTCAGGGTTCTCTGGCATGCTGATGTTACAGATGTTGAATGTGAAGTTCACTGCATAAGAGGTGTCTGAAAGTTCTGTTGAACAAACCAATTGTGCTTTAGAATGGTTGATGAAGACTTCATAGTGATGAGATATTAATTTGGATACTATGTAATTGCATTATTAGTAAAGAAAGCATACTCTCGTAGTTGAAGTTCAGCAGTTTTAGAGAGTCAGTGAGGTTTGTGAGTCGAGAACTCAGAAGACCCTGGATTGCACTGAGGGCCAAACTCTCACTGGGAACAGGAGAGGAGAAATTGAAGACCATCCTGGCATGAACCACAGCTGACCCAATTCTGTGGAAATAAAGAATTTTATGTTGATATTCAAACTGAATTCAGTATGAATTTTAATGCTTTTTCATATACATGTCTAAAAGTCACATACAATACTGAGGTATTTGTTGTAGAAGTTGGAAAGTGAGTCCCGGACACAGTAGTCATAATTGTTTCAGAAGTTGTGATTGTTGGTTCCGTTGTTATGGGTGATGCAGATCGACATTCCTCTTTAGATACTGATGTTTCAAATGTAGTAATGAAACCTGTACGAGCTTTAGGAGGAGTTGTTCCTGCTGTTGTGCTTGCTGATTCCCATGGACTTGTTGTGGCTGTAAATGTAGCTACAGTTGATTGTGCTGTAATTTGGGCTGTTGTCGTTGAAGCCTGTATTGTAGATGTAGTGGCACTGCTCAGTATTGGTGTTGTAGTTTGCAAAGTTGTTGCAGTGGTTATTTTCCCTGTAATTATTGGTTTCTCTGTGCTAGCGGTTGGATCTGGAGTTGTTGTTATTGTAGTTGTTTCTTCTGTCATTGTTGATTCTGTAGCTGTTGTAGGCTGTGTAGTTGACTCCACTGTCGTGGTGAGCTCTGTTGTTTGTGTTGTCATTGATTGTACAGTTGTAGCTGTGGTTGTTGCTGTTTCTTCTATTATAGTACTTGGCATTAAAGTAGTTGTAGCTTCACTTGATTGCGCTGTCATTGGAGCCGTGGTCATTGTAGCGTGTTTTGCAGATCTAGTGGCACTGGTAGGAATTTGTGATATTGTTTGCAAAGTTGAAGCTGTTGTTATTTTCTCTGTAGTTGAAGGTTCCTCAGATGTAGGGGTTGGAGCTTGAGTTGTGGCTGTAGTTGTTTCATCTGTTGCTGATTCTTTATCCATTGTAGGTTGTGTAGTTGATTGCATGGTAGTGCTGTTTTCTGTTGTTTGTGATGTTATTGATGGTACAGTTGCAGTTTTTGTTGATTCTTCAATTGTAGTACTTGGAGGAATTGTAGATGTAGCTGCAGTTGACTGTGCTATCATTGGGGCTGTCTTCAATGGAGCTTGCATTTTAGATATAGAGTTACTGGCCAGTACTGGCATTGTAGTTTGCAAAGTTGTAGCTGTTGTTATTTTCTCTGCAGTTGTTGGTTCCTCAGATGTAGTGGTTGAAGCTTGAGTTGCTGTGGCTGTTATTGTTGATTCTGTAGCCCTTGGAGGCTGTGTAGTTGATTTCACTTTAGTGGTGAGTTCTGTTGTTGGAGTTATGATTGAAGGTACAGTTGTAGATGTAGTTGTTTGGATTGTCATTGTTGATTCTGGAAAGGTAGTACTTGGAGTTAGAGTAGTTGTAACTGCAGTTGATGATGCTGTTTTTGGGGCAGTGGTCACTGTAGCCTGTGTTGTAGGTATAGTTGCAGAGGTCTGTACTAGTGATGTAGATTGCAAAGTTGTAGCTGTGTTTATTTTTTTTGTAGATGTTGGTTCCTCAGTTTTTGTGGAAGGAGCTGGAGTTGTTGTTGATTCCTGAATTGTACTACTTGTAGTTGATGCTGTCATTGTAGCCTGTGTTGTATATATAGTGCCACTGGTAGGAACTGGTGTTGTACCTTGCAAAGTTGAAACTGTTATCTTATCGGTAGTTGTTGGTTCCTCTGATGTTGTAGTTGCAGCTTGAGTTGTGGCTGTATTTGTTTATTCTGTTGTTGATTCTGTAGCAATTAGGGGATGTGAAGTTGATTCCACATTAGTGGTGAGTTCTGTTGTTTGTGTTTTCATTGATGAAACAGTTGAAGCTGTGGTTGTTTGCATTGTCATTGTTGATTTATGTAATGAAGTACTTGGAGTTAGAGTAGTTGTAGATGCAGTTGATGATGCTGTCATTGCGGCTGTGAGCATTGTAGCCTGTCTTGTAGGTATAGTTGCAGTGGTCAGTACTGGTGTTGTAGTTTGCAAAGTTGTAGCTGTGGTTATCTTATCTGTAGTTGTTGCAGCATGAGTTGTGGCTGTAGTTGTTTCTTCTGCTGTTGTTGATTCTGTAGCAATTATGGGATGTGTAGTTGATTCCACATTATTGTTGAGTACTTTTGTTTGTGTTGTCATTGACGAAACAGTTGTAGCTGTGGTTGTTTGCATTGTCATTGCTGATTTATGTAATGTAGTACTTGGAGTTAGAGTAGTTGTAGATGCAGTTGATGATGCTGTCATTGGGGCTGTGATCATTGTAGCCTGTGCTGCAGGTACAGCTGCAGTGGTCAGTTCTGGTGTTGTAGTTTACAAAGTTGTAGCTGAGGTTATTTTTTCTGTAGTTGTTGGTTCCTCTGTTGTTGCGGATGGAGCTGGAGTTGTTGTGGATTCTTGAATTGTAGTACTTGGAGTTAGAGTAGATGTAGATTCAGTTGATGATGCTGTTATTGGGGCTGTGCTTATTGTAGCCTGTGTTGTAGTTATAGTTGCAGTGGTCAGTTCTGGTGTAGTAGTTTGCAAACTTGTAGCTGTGGTTATTTTTTCTGTAGTTGTTGGTTCCTTTGTTGTTGTGGATGGAGCTGGAGTTGTGGATACTTGAATTGTAGTACTTGGAGTTAGAGTAGTTGTAGCTGCAGTTGGTGATGTCATTGGGGCTGTAATCATTATAGCTTTTGTTGTAGGTGTAGTTGCAGTCGTCAGTACTGGTTTTGTAGTTTGCAAAGTAGTAGCTGTGGTTATCTTCTCTGTAGTTGTTGGTTCCTCAGATGTAGTGGTTGGAGCTTGACTTGTTGCGGCTGTAGTTGTGTCTTCTGTTTTTGTTGTAGTGCTCTGCATTGTGAATTCCGTTGTCCCTTCTGTGGTTTTTGTTGTAAATGGTATTGTACTTTGGGCTTCCATCCCACTAAACATCAGCTATAGCCGTACTGTCACAAGTGTAAAGTATAATTATTTAATGTCTTTATTAGCAGTCATTTTCCATTAATGTTTCGTCTTTTACCTCAAATTCACTTATTACAATATTTCTCTATAACAGTTATTACTTCATGCATCACATGTTGCAAAATGATCCCTTTATATTAGACATAATTTCTAACCTATTAAATTCAAACCCCCAAATATAAAGCCATTTAACTTTTTCACTTTTTCTCCTAGGTATAGTTTTATCACCCCCCCCCCCCCCCCCCCACACACACACTATTTTTAAGAATTTTACACCCAGATTTGTTTTAATCTCTTTTTATTGTACATTCAATACAGGTACACAAATTAGCATACAATAATGAGTGAACTAAATCTTACATCATGATTAATAAATAAATGAGGTAATACTTACTGTAACAGAAGTAACAGTATATTACAGTAACTAAGTAACAGTGTATCAGACTCATTTGCACAGCGCCATTAATAAATTTAATTGTTAACTTTTAATTATCTGTGACTATTAATATTATTAATTGATGTATTAATCCATCCATCCATTATCTACACCGCTTTATCCATCTGTTTTGCAGGGGAAGCTGGAGCCAATCTCAGCGGACTCGGGGTGAGAGGTGGGGTACACCCTGGGCAGTTCTCCAGTCCACCACAGGGCCAACACAGACAAACATCAACACACAATTTGGGCAATTTAGAGTATGGGCAATTTAGAGTAGCCTGTTGACCTAATCTGCATGTCTTTGGACTGTGGGAGGAAACCAGAGCACCCGGAGGAAACCCACGCATGATCCGGGGATCGAACCCAGGACCTAACCCAGGACCTTCTTACTGTGAGGTGACCGTGTTAACCACCACACCACCATGCCACCATGCCACCCACAGTATTAATTACAATTTCAATTATTTGCACTATGTAAGTTGTTTTTGGTGACAATGCAGGATAACCCCAATAGGTTTGTGATTAAATTGTATCTTTTCAAGATCGTATCAGATTTGCAGTGTTCGAATAGCACCTGTTTTTCTTAATGATGATGCAGTAGTCTCTTTTCAGATTACAAGTGTTACAAATGATTGCAGAAGTGTTATTAATGGCTATGTAAATGAAACATTATTATTATTATTATTATTATTATTATTATTATTATTATTATTTTAAGATAAAAGTCTTGTTTTCCTTTTTATTCACAAAAGATTATTCAGTACATATGGATGAGCATGCCTAAGAGGATTATTGATTCTCCTGTTTTGTTTGGCGCAGTTGTAAGATATGCATTGGCTGAATTTGCTCCACCTTGTGGTTATGTTCTGCTACAATATACAGATGATTTACTGCTCATGGCTGACAGTGAGGAAACCTCCAAAAAATGCTTACTGCTCCTCCTAAAGCACCTGCCTAACTGTGTTTTCAAGGTCACGCTTTTTAAGCTCCAGTGGTATCAACCCTCAGTCACATATCTGGGTTGTATTCTGTCTGCTGGTGAACAATGACTCTCTGATGACCAATTTGCTATTATTCGCAAAATTCCTCCCCCAAGCACACAGAAAGGCATGCTCTGTTTTCAGGGCTTCATTAATTACTGCAGACAATGGATCCCTAACTGTTCTTATCATGACAAGATCTTAAGGGAATAATGCGGGAAGGCACACCCTGAAAAACCAACATGGATTCTGACATGATGAAATATTTCAGACACCTCAAAGCAGACCTTTCCTCTGTTTTGGGCCTGCCACAGTACACATCACAATTTCACTTCTATGTATCTGAAATCAGCAGTGGCGCATCAGGGGTCTTGGCCCAGGAGCATTGTGGTAATTATGGTCCTTTAGCCTACGTGTCTAAAACTTTTGATTTGGTTGTTCAAGGCATGCCTGCCTGCCTTCGTGCATTTACTGCAGCAGCAGTACTCATGGTAACAGATGCTGAGAAAGTAGTTATCGCTCATCCTCTCCTTTTGCACACATCCCATCAGGTTACTACTATTTTGAATGACATTCAGACACAACACATTATGGCACAGAGGTGTTCTGGTAATTCTTTGTGCAACCCAAAAGCTCACCATTAAAACTGTGTCAATATACAATTCACTAGTGGTTTTATTACAGTGACTTCTATCTGAAAAAATTGATTTGGTTTCAGCTAATCACGATTGCATGGCTCTCATCCAAGAAACCTCAAGTATACACCCTGACTTCTCATCTGTTCCATTCGAAGATGTTGTACACCTGCATGTTGATGGTTCAAAGCCAGATGATAACACCTTTTACTGTGGCTATTTGATGTGCTCTTTCCCTGATACTGTATGGGAAGCATACTCATTATCCTATAAGTCAGCACAGGCAGCCGAGCTAGTCGCTCTCATACGTGCATAAACTCTCTTCACTGATCAAGTTGCAACTGTGTACACTGACTCTAGATATGGTGTGGCACATAATTTTGGAAGAATTTGGCATTCTTTGCATTTCCATTTCTAAGTTCTTTCTCTCTCTAAGTGCCTGGCTATAATTAGAGTTAAGAGTCATGCCATTGGAAAGTCTAACCAGGTGAAAGGTAACACATTAGTTGATGAAGTTGCTAAATGAGCAACCAAAAAGTGTTCTCCTTGTCCTTTTGCCATTAATTCACTGTTTCTCATTGTTTTCTCATATCTCTGTCCCTCAAGACGAAGATGTGTAGTTTTTGCAGAATCAGGTGACGTACTGATATTTATTTTTGGGCAACACAGAACTGTTCTCCAGGCTCCAACAACCTCATTCATTATATGCCTGGCCAACTCCATCTACCTTAATTGGTTCTACCTTTCCTTGTAAGATATTTTCATGGTATTTCTCATGTCTCATAAACAGGGGTAAGACGAAATATTGACAAGAATTTTTGCATACCTGACGTACACAAAACAGAGTAGTAACAAAACATTAGTTGGTAGCATCTGAGCATTGGCTGGAAGTTCCAAATTACATACCATCCACAGTTATCAGGGGTGGTTGAAAGGATTAATAGAAGGTTAAAAGAACATTTGAATAAAGCATTGATGGAATGTGGTAAAGCCTGGGTTTATCTGTTACCAGCTGTGCTCTGTGAGATCAGAATAACACCTAGCACCATGACTAAATTGTCACGTTTTCAAATTATTATGGGATGACTCTTTATTTTTCAATGGGAAAAATGTATCCCTGGTTTTTCCTTCACAGGAGATCTGGGTGTTGCAGTTGCTGACTACATCCAGGCCTTTATTGAAAAATTTATCAGTATACATGGTGATGTGTCTTGCTCTTTACCTATTCCTGAAGAGAATAGAACTGCTATCAAGCTAGCTCTGTAGGGAGCCCATTATGGAACAAATGATCCTTTCTAACTAACAGCAGTCCGAAGGGGGCTCGACATCATTATACATTTAGTTTGTTTGATTTATTTTTAGTTTAATTCTTATATGTTGTTTATATCTTATTTTTGTTTTATTTGTATGCCCTTTGTTTCTCCGTTTTATTTTAAATTCTTGGTATATAAATCATTACACAAATATTACAATATTTCATGAATCCCAGCCTTTCTGCTGTGTATATGCCTAAAGAACAATAACCTTTTTTTGTGCTTGTTCTTTTAGAACCAAAGGTGCACTGCAAGATCACATTTTTGCTCTTTTCTTTTTAAGACATTTTATGTTCTTTTCTTTTTAAGACATTTTCTTATTTATCAAACCTTTGTCCTGAATGACATAAGTGTACTCTGACCTGATGTAGGATGTGTTTTTGATGTGTGCGCTGGATCTGGTTTTTGAAATGTGCTTATCCTGTTCCTGACTACAAGTTTTATCTGTCCCTTTGGTAGTAAAGGGCAATAAAGCTTCCTGAACCAATGAAACTTTGAATCCAAACTCGTGCACGTTCAGGATCCAGGACTCGTGCTCACTCAGGATGAGTTTCATTACTTGCTTTGTTTAACACAGTGCATATTTGCGGCTATTAATCGTAAAAAAAAAAAAAAGAAATAGCCAACACATACATCTTTGTTACTGTTCACATAATATTTGTGACTAAAATATGACTGATTTCGCTACAAATTGAGTAATGTTAATTATTAACTGTGTATGTTAACCTATGTAAAACATGTTTTGCTTATGTGACTGACTAATCCCCTGCCTTTGAAAAAATACATAATTGGTAAAGACTGGCATAAACATTTGTGTGTGTGTGTGTGTGTGTGTGTGTGTGTGTGTGTGTGTGTGTGTGTGTGTGTTTGTGTGTGATGCTCAGTACAGTTCAGCAGTCTGCAAAATGTTAGCAAATGTGGGAAGTGCTCTTCCTAGTATGTTCCATTTGTATCAGTAAAACTTTCATAAAACTAAAGCACACAATATTATGCACACAGAAATGCCACATAGTGGTTTTGACAGTTCAGTTTTAACTGCTTCTGAACTGCTAATGGTACAGTTATGTGGGTGTGTACAGAACGAAACGTTGATCGTCACTTGATCATGTGACTTTGGCATTTTGGTACATGTGCAATCATTGCTTTTTGAAGGACTGTTTCATAGTTTTCAAAGCAAGCTCTGGAGCTTTAGGTTCTCTGTAACATCCCTACCCTTTGGTATTGTTAGCTGTTTTGTAAATACATATACTACTATTCTTTTATACTGCCATTTCTCTTTGGTGTGGGTTTTGATCTAATTTTGGTAAGGGAGTTAAGTAAGATAATTGTCTTTGTTATGCTTTTTTCAGGTAAGTTAGTTTGTAAAATCAGTGGTTCTTATTAATTATTTTGGCCTTGATCCACCCTGACCATATCCCAGCTTTTGTGTAGAGCAACACACTAAATGTATATACTGTGTGTTACCCCAATATATCACTGAGTAAACTCATGTGTGTGTATCTCATCCCTGGATAACCCATAGAGCACCATTTACTCTATATCTCCATGTTACACATAACCCCTTGCTTTTTAATTATGCTGAGCAGCCTAACCTAGACTGGGTCATAACAATTATCCTATTATTATTATTATTATTATTATTATTATTATTTGTCACAATAGTGTAAAGCGTGCGCACCCAGGCAGAGGAGGATGCAGGTGCGGAGATGCGTAGAGGAGAGAGACAGTAAGAGGGCAAGAATCCAAAGGGGTGAAACAGTATCAAAGTCGGGGACAGGCAGAGGTAGAACGATCAGTAGACAGCAGAGACACAGGGCAAATCCAATAAGCGAAAACCAGAACGGAACTAGGTCGACAACAGGAAAATCAATACGGTGTGAAAAGGCTTGGCAACGTCAGGTATAAACACACTGAGCGAAACTTCGCAACCTGAGTGTTTGAATGAAGGGTTTAAGAACTTGAGTAGATGAGAGACACCTGTGGCCTGTTACTACTCCGGAGATTGGGAACGGTTATGATGCTGGGGTTTGTAGTTCTCGACCGCCATATTAGTATGCTGTGGTGGATTGTGGGTAGTGGAGTCCATTGAGGGCTCCAGCGCTTATGTGACATTATTATTATTATTATTATTATTATTATTATTATTATAAAACATCTATATTGTGTAACTTCAAACATGATTTGTAAACAGATTAATGCATCATAATTTAAAATTAATTTTAAGCAGACCATAGTGTTGTATACAGGTTAGTCATTTAGCCAGTGGTTAGAAGAGGATGGGCTCATTTCAGATAATTTTGCATAAATGTAAGTGGTGATCACAGGTAGTTGGTCAAATAGCAGACCCTTTTGTAAGATCAGTTAAAACAGTTCTTATTGACTAACTTTTAATAAATTATCTCACCTATTACTAATTAAATACCTAAAGTGCTTTTACACATGATGATAAATGTGACACTGGAAAACTGTATATAAATTTAATGGTAAATGAGATAATCTACATTGTCACCAAATAGAACCATAATAGTGCAAATGATAACTTGTAATTTGATAATGATAAATGTAATTATAATTAATACTGCAATTAATGATATTAATTCACAAACCCTGTAACAGGTAATAAATACTTAACAATTACATTTATTACTGACTGCATACACATGACCCCGTTGTGTATCAATGTGTACACTCAAATGTGTGTGTGTATATATATATATATATATATATATACAGTATATATATATACATACATACATAGAGAGAGAGAGAGAGAGAGAGAGAATGAGAGACAGAGACAGAGTTTATGTAGTCATTTATCTAAAATAAAAGCAGGATATGTACTTATGTAGTCTTTTATCTAACATAAAAGCAGGATAGACCAATTTCTGCAAAGGTTCTCACAAGTTTATACATAATAATAATAATAATAATAATAATAATAATAATAATAATATACAGTATTTTACATAAGTTGTAAAATATGGGTTAAACACAAATTTCATTTTAAAGTGAAATATTAAGTTTACTTACATATTGTGACAAGAGAAGTGTAGCTGGTGCCATTACTTTTAAAAAATGCAAACCTGTTGATATTCAATGAGATCAAATTGGAATTTCAATTGTTTTGAATGTGTTAAAAATGTTCAGTATTGCATCAACTGCACAATACAACAACAGTAGCAGCAATAATAATAATAATAATAATAATAATAATAATAATAATAATAATAATAATGTGCACTTTAATTTATGTGCTGATACTGTATTCTACTTATTTTAACACCAAAATCAAATTGTGTGGTTTCTCAGTTTAACTGTTGCCTTAATTCACTTAATGTGAGAAAAAACTGGGAAAAATTGATGATCAGAAATTAAATTGAAATTAAAAATACCATAAAGGAATAAATTACCTTATTTTATTCTTCAGAGTCATAACCATCTGATTCTGATCTGTTCCCTGTAATTTTCTCAGCAATAGCCTTAATGACAATAGAGACTGCTTGGAAGATGAGTTTCCCCGTAGCTATGCTGGCTTTATAAGAAGTGATTGCAAATAGGTGTAGCTCAGGAGGCGTCTTCACCTGTTCATGACGAAAGCCATTTATGCTACTTACCAACAATGGGTGTTTCTTCATACAGAGATGATCAGAAATGGAGTTACGTAAAACAGTTTTTCATAACAGTTGTATAACACTTAAACACATTACCAGTGAGTTTACAAAATAATTTTGATGCTGCATTAACCTTTTACATTATATGGATTCCAGACTATAATGCATTCCTTTGTGTTTCATTTTAAAACATTAAAAATATATAGTTCGCATTTAAAAACTATTTCTTGTAGTTTAAAAGTTTCCCAAATAATATTGATGATATATATTTTTAATAATAGTTTTAAAAAAATGCATTTTAAAAAGTTATTTAGTGTAAAAATGTATTCCACAAATATGTAAAAAGGATAATAAAATAATGATTTTTCTTTTTTATTTACATGTGAAAATTACAATGAGATATTAGAAATAAAATTTATGTGGTAAGATATGGAAACACATTAAAAGTAAAAGTTTTTTTTTTTTTTTTAAAAAGAGTCAGAACAAGAAACCAATAAAATACACTATATGGCCAAAAGTTTCCTTCTTCTTTTTCTGGTGGAGTTTATGGTGGAAGATCAGTTCAGGCTGTGATCAAAGTAGATTTCTCCATGCTCAGTGACAGTTTCCACATCCTCCTGAGGGACACCTAGATGTTCCCAAGTCAACTCCCAGGTCTTCTCTAGGACCCATTCTGAGACTCTTCCAGTTTGTTGAGCTCCTCACCTTATCACTAAGATTAAGCTCACCATCTCTGCAGAGGAACCTCATTTGTGCTGCCTGTACTTATTATTTGGACCTTATTTATTTGAAAATAAAAGCTTTGGCGCCACTGAGGTGTCTTTGTCTATATTCTTTCAAAAACTCCTTCCAAGTCAGACATTTGATTCGTGAAATGTTTTCACCTTAACACTTCTGGATCTCCTATCCCCCTTAACTGAATCATGAGAGCCCTTTATGAGCACTCACCTACTTTATTACAACTGACTATTCCAAGCTGCTATTGGATGCATACCCACAAAGAACAGTAAGAGTTTTCATTGCTGAGACTTAAAATCTCACTGTAGGTACATGATATATATATGATATGGCATGATATGCCCTAATTCACATTAAACCATGTTATTCTATAACAGCATTGCTGGACCCTTTTCTTTACTGCAAAGACCTGCCACATATCCTGCCACATATGGGGAGAAAATGTTGTTCCACCTGTTGTTCTGTTTCTTACAGGAATAGAAAAAGAACACACACCCACACCCACACCCACACCCACACCCACACATCAAAAAAGCAATCAAAACATTTGTCAATACATCAAGTCAAAACGTCAAGTCAAAATATCAAGTCAGTAAAGAGACATGGAAAAGAATCTCAGACATCAGCCAGTGAGGAACAGAACAACAGATGGAACAACATCATTGTCCCATATGTGGCAGGATTGTCTGAGAAACTTCTCCAAGCATAACATCCCTGTACTCTTCAGACCCACCAACACTCTCAGACAAAAGCTGTTTCATCCCAAGGACAAAACACCTAGGCAAAAGCTGAGAAAATTGGGTATGCTGTGCAATGCAGTGAGGAATGCTCAGACCTATATACAGGAGAGACCAAACAACCACCCCACTGGCGCATGGCCCAACATAGGAGAGATAGCTTTTCAGGACAAGACTCAGCTGTAGCTCTACAGTTATTAGACAAGGGACATTCTTTTTAGGATAGAAATGTTCACATTTTGGATATAGAAGCTAGATAGTTCGAGACAGGAGGACATGGTGTACATTATTCCAGATGCTCTCAAACGGAGCCCACACGTCATAATGAGAAACTTGTGGATGCGGAGCTACATCCTATTATAATGCACCAGCCATTATAATGTCATATATACAATCTCTACTTTCTCTCTCTTGCTCTCTCACATACATACATACATAACTTGCATAACATCTAACTTGCAGTTCATGGGCCATGACTAAACATCAGAGGAAAAAATATCTTAACATGTAATTGGACAATGTGCTTGTACCACCTGGACACACTGCTTTTCCATATGATAATTGGGAGATCTGTCAAAGTGGTGAAATTCCAAAACCAACTGCCAATTATTGTAACAGTTATAAACATGACTAACATATCAACATTTTCCAGTCTGAGGAACAGAATGCTACACTTACTCAGTAAATAACCAAACACATAACAGTTTTACATAATTAGTCTAGCTTGTTATTGCATCATTGCAATCGGTAAAAATTGCTGATAATTTGTAAGTCAGTTGTTCAATTTAATTTCTTGTTTGATATTTTTGTGTTCTTTTTTGTTTATTTATAGATTATAGATATCTTGCTGTCACTACATTCCTTAATGAAATTGATATTGCTAGTTAGCAGTTTATCTAGCAGCCTTTATAAATTTACAAATAACATGGTGAAACAGACCACACAGAGATATATAATTAAATAATACACACCTGTGCGTCCCCATTTTAAAAACCACCAGCCACCACTGGTCTTACTGTAGCCGTAACTCTAACAGCAAACCTTTGTTTATAAAACTGTTTTCTAATAGTTCACCTAAGATAATCATAGTTTGGAAAGAAAATCACGAAAAGGATTAAAAAGAAAGGCCAGGAGATGATGATATAAACTGATGACATAAAATGAAAGTAAGGAAACTGTGTGTAAAATGTGAAAAAAAATAAAAACAACTTCTAAAAATATCTAGTTGCACTTTGCTGACGTAAAAAGTGAAACCATTCATTGTTTTACCACGTCAATGTTTTATAATTCAGATTGAAAATGATTCATCCAATACTGGAAGGTAATTAGTGCATTTCTTGGCCTAATGTTTGTAGACGGTTGTAGATTCAAACCTAAAGGTGTGTCTGTGAGTATTTTGGTAGATCAGATACATGATTTTCAGAATACCAAATTATCTCTGTTGTTTTGAGTCACACACACACACACACACGCACACACACACACACACACATAAACAAACATGACAAGTATATTATAAATGCGGTAATAACTACGTCTTGTTGAAGGTGAGTCCACATATGAAACATGTGAAAGATATTTCTGTCTTACACACACATACACATTCACACACTGATATTTCTCCATTCCACACACATTCACACAATGTGGTACAAAGAGTACTGAACCACATAAGGTTATTTTCTTAATTACTAATCAGCCTACATGTCTAAATTTAAGGTGACGACTGTGTGAATTTTTATGTGTTTAAGATCTATATCATTATATTACACACTAACATGTCACTGGTTGCTACTTGTAAAGTATTACATTTA
>JAQQZU010023825.1:0-13522 GCA_030068025.1 Parauchenoglanis punctatus | reverse complement strand
CCCCAAACTTTTGACCGGTAGTATATATATATATATATATATATATATATATATAAAGAAAATTTTCATTAAGCTCTGAGTAGTAACAAAAGTGAAGGATAATCACAAGATTTAGTATTATACATCATACATAATGATAAACTATAATGTCATGCTGTATGCTGATTTATTTGTGTTTTATTTGTGCGTGTGTGTGTGTGTGTGTGTGTGTAGTGCGTTTACAAGGAGTGCAGCAGCTCTCTGTTGTCACAAGCTCAAACAGCAGTGTTGAAGTGCGTTGGCAAGGAGTGAGTGGCGCCCGAGGATACAGGGTGGTCTGGGGCCCGTTTGTAGGTGAGCATTCAAACACGCTAACAAATAGCTTTCGGGTGAAACAGTGTCGGAGTGTCACTTAGCTGCTCCTGGAGAATCTTCCCAATTTCATATATCAAAAGCAGAGAGGCTTATTCTCTCTCTGTGGCGCTCAGGGAGTTATTGCGAGAGGAGCCCCTGATTAGAGGAGCCATAGCTACTTTACAGTGAGGTGTAAACAACAGAACAATTTCCTATAGGTTACGCAATAATGAATGTTCATATCATTGTATAGAAATAGCTTCTACGTCTTTCTGATAAGCTTCAGAAGTAATTAATCTAATAAATAAATAAAAGTGATGGAACCGAGCACACGAGAATCAAAATGGCAAGAGGATTGAAAAAAAAATAAAGAGGATCATTCAGCGAAGGTCGTAAGCGATATGTCGGGTCCATTTCTTGGGCGTATATTTGTCAGTGTTTCAAAAACAATACATTTAAGCAAGGTTAGCAGTAAGTAAAGGAGTGTTTCAGATTCAAACCGTATAATGTTCGTTAGTGTTCTGGGACGAGGGTTGACGAGTTTGTCGCGTATTGCAGATACATACTGCAAATCAGAAACTCACACCGCTGTGATCTCGTTCTGGCTTGCGCTCCATACTCATCCGCTACGTTTTGGCAACCGGAGGGACGGGAGACCTCAGAAGCCCCTTTGAAACAGAGACCTCGCTGTATTGATGTTAGGAAGATGTCTCAATATGCAGCTTTGGTTGTTTATACTAAACCAAACAAAGCCGGCATAAAGCTGTTCCAGTGTGTGCGTTTACGGTACGATGTGGGACACAACGGATCATAGGCGGATAGCGCGATGTATAACAGCGTACAGGTGTAGATTTCAAAACAATAATCGCTAACAATAACTGCTTTTGCTAGCCGTGAATTGCTTTTGCTAGTCGGATTAAGACTCAACTATTTCTTCAGGGATTTTTAAATCCACCAGTGGTGGGTCCTGTACATACAAACCTCCAAAACCTGTCCCACCATGCCAGCAGTCTCGTTCACAGAAGAGGAACAACAATGACCCCATCCTGTGTTTTATGCAGAAAGGATAAAGGCTCAACATTCCTGCCTTGAACAGACTGTGGAAAAGGGGCTGGAGTGCCACATCGCAGTCAGGGGTCACACTCGGGATTCCCATTGGTGGACTGGCTTGGTTGTGTAGTGAAGCTAATATCATGGATTTAATATCATGAATTCTGTAAAGACACTGACACTGAGCGAACAGAACACTACATACCACGACAAATATTATATTATATAGTTGTAGATTTATGCCTGACTGCTACTTTAAAAAAAACCTACTCGCGTATTGTTCGGGTCAGAAAACAGAAAAGGGAAAAGTCAGGAGAAAAGGATAAAAAAAAAAAATGTTGGATTATTCCTTTTATTTTGTTTTCTGATTCTCTCTCTCTCTTATTTGTTCATCCTCTCTCGGTCTGTATGTTGCAGGAAGTAATGTAGAGACTGTAGAGGTGAGCGGCGACAGCGAGTCTCACACCCTGGTGAATCTGCGCCCAGACACGGAGTACATCGTCACGGTCATTGCTCTGTATAACGGAGAAACGGAAGGGGCAGCAGCAAATGCACGCTTTAAGATAGGTACACGCGCACACACACACACACACACATCCGCTACAGAACCAGATATTTGGATAATGGCTCTTTTGATCGTAATTAGTCAGTCCTGATTCTCATTAGCTTGACCGCTTGCAACAAAATGTCTGGACGGCTTATCTTGATTATCTGCATTCTTATCGCCATCTCATCTTTGATCTTCAGTCAACAAGCTTTTCCTTCTGATTTTATTTGTGAATGGAAATTCCAAATCATGCTTCGCGTTCATTCATGTGAAGAAAACATTTGTGCATCGTTAGGATAAAAGGAACCGCTTTGCCGCGTGGCACTGGAACGATATCGGACGGCGGGTTTTGTGTACCGTTCCACACGCTCATGCATGATACAAGTGTTCTTTTCGATTCGGAGTCTGACTCACTGTCTGGCGATTCAGAAAACAGGATCATTATTAAACATCTGAGTCACAGACAGGATGCGTGTGAATGTGTCTCGGAAGCTGAGGGTAATAAAAAGGCTAAAATATTTGTAATGTTGTGTTTGGACTTCAGAGCGAGCGGAGCAGCAGGTTTTAAGGGCCAGTACAGCAGGACCCTCCAGCATCCTGCTGACGTGGAACTTGATAGCAGCAGCCAGGGGCTATCGACTGGAGTGGAGGAAAGAGGGAGCGAGTGAGTCAACCCATACATGAACTGTATACACTGCACGATATCTTCACTGACGCAGCCTGCATTACTCACTCACACTCATAAATATAAATATCTGTGAATGTTTGCGCTCATTCAGAGTCGAGTCAGTTCCGTATTTGGCTACGTGAGTGATGTCATATCAACATGGCCGCTCACAGCTCCTGCAGTAAACAAAGCAGCACTTCTTGCGTGTCTGAGTCATACTGTATATACAGCTATTTCATTTAGATTGTTTAGAGCTGAACGAATATCTAACTGCAGTTTTTCTAACAGATAAAGTCAAGCTTTAGTTCCGTACTCGCTGTTAATTCACAAGATCTTTCACGCTTTGTGACGTTAGCTATGCATGCTAGCTCGTGTGTAAACAAACGGACATGCTGTTGTGTTGATCACGTGGACAGGTGCTGGCAGGTAGCTACGTACGTCCTTGCATTTGTTTGCAATAATAAAGGGTTATCATCATAAGCAGAACCAAGATGTATTTTATTACAGGTACCAGGTACTTCGCATTTTGGATTCGGTTCTAATTTGGAACCGGGCTCCGGTTCCTAACCCGACTAATTTATTTCTCACTTTTAAGGTTTTAAATAGGACTCAGTCTCGTATCATACTGTGGAGAGATTACTATGGATTTGAAATCTTTGAAATCTTTACAGTCGATAACCGAAGAACCGGATTGGGCGTGGCTTCCTGAAGAGTCAATTCGGTCACGGTTCTGTTATTTAAAACACGGATGAGTGTTTTCTTCTTTCTTTTTTTTTTGGGTGGACCTTTGATAAATACCTACAATAAAGCGGTGCGTAAATGCTCCCTCCTGTTGTCTGTCCACAGACGGCAGGGTCGACACACAGACCTTCCCCCAGAGTACCACAAGATATGAGATAAAAGGTCTTCAGCCAAGTACCGATTACATCATAACTCTGTACACGCTCTATGATGGACGGGAGGAGCCCACACCAGGTCAAACAGAAAAAAACTCACTCCAACACCCCTAAAAATGTGTCATTAACATTGCACTTCAGCTTTAACGTTAGTTGCTATTTTAAACCATTTAAAACATAATGAAGTTTTTAATATCCATTTTTCTACCACAGCATTAAATTCTCAAACCTTAATTACCAGAAGCTAAATTAAAACGTATAAATATTTTAACAGTAGCGCTGATGGTTTGTTCTGTGCTTTTTTTTTTTTTTTTTTGTCTTACCTTCAAGAGGGAGAAAAAAGAGAGATTGATAAGGGAACGAGTGTTCCACAACCTTAAATGTAACTATAAATGGATAAAAAGTACTATCTTTTGTCCTTTAATAAATATGAAATTGGAATAGTTGGCATGTTGCTGTGGTATAAGAGGAATAAAACACTTTGAGGCACGCTGTTACTGGAAGCCTCGGTTAGTTAACTGCTAGGTCTACATGAGTGTAGCTCATCTGCAGTATAGTGTATAGCGCTGAGAGAAGTCATGTCACAGTGTGTGATATCATGATATCTATTTTATTAACTTTTACATTTTTGTAAAACATGAAGCAGCTGATATGAGAATAAAAATGTGACAGATTTGTTTGTTAAATATTATTACTATTTTTTGTAGATATCTAAATATAGTATCATCGAACAGGCTTAAAAAGCATCACTAGTGTATTTCTAAGAAATTATTCACCGACCTTTAAATTGGGATGCATATTGCGTATTGTAGAAATGCATTTATGTATAAATACAAGCCTGATGTTGGTGATATGAGCTCTTGGGTTGATAATTGCACGTGTGTGTGTTTACTGTGTGACCTCTGTGTGTAGCCTTGCCTTTGGTTGGTCGAGTCTCCAACCTGCGCGTGTTGGAGGTAATAGGACGCGCAGTACGGCTGGCGTGGTCCGCGGTCGCCGGGGCAACACAGTACAACATCCTCATCCTCAACACGGAGTGTAAGAACACGTGTTAACAGAGCAAGAACGAACAGAATGTTGTGAATTAAGAGATTAAATTGATTAAGATTTGCTTCAGTTTACTTTTGGGGTCTTCCTGGGGTCCCTTTTACAAAACCTGGGATTAAGGCACTAAAGATTTGTTCTGAATATTAACATGCATAAACAAAAATAAAAAAATATAAATATTCATTTGAACATAGATAGCTACTAATTAAAAATAGTTTAAATAATAATAATAATAATAATTAAAAAAAGAATAATAACGCAACCAGCAGGAATACTATGGCAACCAGTTGACACGCTAGAAACCAGTTGAGATTTCTTAGCAACCACCTGGGGTCATGTAGGAACCTCCTAGAAACACCATAGCAACCAGCTGGGAGCACACATATATGCTGCCTAGCAACACCCTAGCAACTAGCCAGGTTATCTTAGCAACCAAATGGGATAGAATAATAACACCATAGCAACCACCCAGGAATACCCTAGCAACCAATTAGAATAGCATAGCAACCACCCAGGAACACCCTAGCAACCAATTAGAATAGCATAGCAACCGCCCAGGAACACCCTAGCAACCAATTAGAATAGCATAGCAACCACCAAGGAACACCCTAGCAACCAATTAGAACAGCATAGCAACCACCCAGGAACACCCTAGCAACCAATTAGAATAGCATAGCAACCACCCAGGAACACCCTAGCAACCAATTAGAATAGCATAGCAACCGCCCAGGAACACCCTAGCAACCAATTAGAACAGCATAGCAACCACTCAGGAACATCCTAGCAACCAATTAGAATAGCATAGCAACCACCAAGGAACACCCTAGCAACCAATTAGAATAGCATAGCAACCACTCAGGAACACCCTAGCAACCAATTAGAATAGCATAGCAACCACTCAGGAACACCCTAGCAACCAATTAGAACAGCATAGCAACCACTCAGGAACACCCTAGCAACCAATTAGAACAGCATAGCAACCACTCAGGAACACCCTAGCAACCAACTGGAGTACTGATAGCAACCACTTACCCGATCAGTAATTTTTTATGGGTAGTAATTATATTTATTTATTGTAGTTATAGATTTCTTTAGGTTATCAGTATTAATATTGATATTAATAGTACAATATTAATTAATTAAAGCATCCATTGAAATTTAATTTCTCTATATTTAAATATTTTATTGATTAGAAACCATTAAACTTAACTTGAATACTAGCTGTATTTCTTAAAATTAATATTAAACATTATTAACATTGCTAACACATATCGCCAGATCATAACGGTTAACTATTTCAGATTATGAATATTAATATTAGTGGAATAGTGTACAGCCAAAGATCTTTTATTAATGAGTTTTATTCATCCTCCTGTGAATTGTCAAGTGCATGTGTGTGTGTGTGTGTGTGTGTGTGTGTGTGCTGATGCCGTGTTGTATCTTTCTCTCCAGCTGGGTCGGAGGTAAAACGTGTCGTTTATGGAAATCAGACCACGTTTGACCTCCGTGACCTTGTAGGAGGTGTGCCTTACTCTGTGAGTGTGTCAGCCTTGGTGGGCTACAGTGAGGGATCTCCGTCAACCATCTACATCACACCAGGTGTGTGTGTGTGTGTGTGTGTGGGTGTTTGCTTGCTTGCCTGTCTGCTCGTGTGTGTTTAGTCATGTAACATTACAGCGGGTAAACAGGAAGAAACACCCTGCATAAACAAACAAGTGGTCTAGAGTTTTCCATCTTCTTTGATTTTTAAACCTGATGACGATGTCAGTCCTCAGTCCGAGCTCAGGCAACGCTCCAGCTGAGCAAGAAAATTTAAAAGGTTTGTTTTTTCATTGCTTTATCTCACTCTGTTTATCTTTGTATTGTTAGGTGTGAGTAATGTTCCCCAAAAAATCATCTAATGATCATTTTTTAAAAATCTCATGAATATGGAAATACATTATCATGCCCTTGTACATTCTTAATTTTAGATTTTTCTTTTTTATTTCAATGTTCAATTAAGTTGAGATCATACAATCCACAGCAAATTAAAAAAAAATTGTGCACAATCAAGAGGTGCTTCATGATAATCCAGTCCAGCAGCAGAACAGAAACCCGCTAAAACTTTTTAATCTCTTCTATTCATCTGTATTTTGTTAGTTAGGGAGATTTAACGGCCATAGTGTTTTCTTTTTACTGACGTGTAGTGAATACTTGATGAAACGGTCCAGGTGTAGATGTACATGGTGATTTTAACAATAAACAACATCAGATAGTGTCTTTACAGGAATTTGGATTTAGATATAGATTCCTGATGAACCAAAACGGTCATGAGGAAACACTTCCTGAGATGACACATTGAGAGGAACCAGGCTCGAAAGGGAACTCCTCCTCTTCTGGGATTTATAACTTTTTAATAACAGGGACTACACGCTGCTTTCTACCTTTGTTGACATCACATTCAACACCGAAAGCATCAATTAGCCTGTGGCTCAATAGCTGTAGACAAGTAGCGTTTGTGTTTCATTTTTACCAGGATACCAAGCACTTCTATATTTTATACTGTGATATTGGGTCCAGGGTTCGATCCTGAGCTCCGGTTGCTCTCTGTGTCAGATAGAAACATGCCAGTAGGTGGATTTTAAAGTTTGCAACCCTGATGCATTAATGAACATCCTGTAGATCTGCTGTCATGGTTGTATCCAACCATTTGTGGATGTTTTCACTGGGATAAATATTAGGGCCTGACCGATAAATCATTGTGCTGATATTTTCAACCGATATGAGCTAATTGTATTATCTTAACATAATTGTAATAAATCTGTTTCGGCATTTGCAACAGGCGATAAATGACAATTAAAAAAGAAATTACAGGGGCGTTTGTCTTTTTCATCTATAAATAAGTCAGTTTCAGTTGTACACGTAAAGTAATACTGTATATGTACAAATCGTACTATTTTGGTTCAACAGAAATGATTCCTTGTACAGTCCCTGTATAAGTAAATAAAATAATTCTAAAGTATTTAGTAATTATATGAACATTGCATATGTGCTATATTTGAGTGATGAACATTTTATTTTTCTAATTAAGTAAGCTATACCTTGAAAACATTAGCTACGACAGCTACAGCTAATAAATGTGCATGTTTACAGATTTATAGATATGTATGAAATCCTAGTTAATGTAATCCTACTGTACATAGTTCAAAATTTATTTTCTTTTTCATATACATTTAGGCCTGCTTGGCTATTCTTCTACTATTCATAATATTTCACATTTCTGTGAGTATCGGACGATAATATCGGTTATCAGAAATCACAGACCTTCTCGTTATCAGTGCCAAAATTCCCTCATCATTCAGGCATTAATAAACATGATAAGAGCAGAAATTTCACATCGGTTGAGGTTTCGAATAAAACTGCAGCGCGTGAGCGCTCTTAACTGTCCACTTTATTTGTTTTATTGCGGTTTATATTTTTGCAATAGCTCAAGTTTGTAAAAATATTTAGCTTGTTTTAAATGAATCTTTAAATGAGTCGTCTAAAGTCATTAGAAAGTCTTCCAATAGTATACCATTTCCATATACTGTATTTTGAAAATATCATTTAAAACACATTTCTGTAATATGGTCCAATCTGACCCTAATATCATTTCTGAGGCCCTGGAATAGGTAGATCAGATGTGTTGGGTTTGACATGAGATTTCTGCAGCACAGAGCTTATTTAAATATTTTCTGAGACCATCACAGCAAGTTCTTGCTTGTTTGTTCAGCTTAAAGGATCATCAGTGATATTGACTCTTGGCAGATGATGTCTCGAAGTTGATGAGTTGATCCCTAGTCTGGTTACAACTGAACACATATTAATAGTCGTGAAAGGTGAAAGATGAGCTGCTTCATTGTGGGGGAAAAGCAGTATAGCGCATATGTGGGTTCACACACGAGATATTGGGAAAGGTAGTGATGGATCAGTTGATGAATGGTTGGATAATTGCATTCCTGTTTCCATAACAGACTTTACAACAGCACAAGTTCCGAGCAAGGTGACGAACCTGCGTCTAGTGAATGTCAACAGTCGGCGGATCAGGATCGCGTGGAATGTGGTCAGTGGGGCTACGGGTTACAGAGTCACCTGGAGACAAGGCAACAGTAAGTATATGAAGTACACAGAAGAAATAAGAAAATGAAATGATATATACGGTATATATAATAAGAAAACAAGAAACCATTTCCCCACAGCTGTGGCCTCTTTCTTCTGACCCTTTCTCACAAAGTTTCGAGACCCTTTTTATAATAGTGTTGGTTCACTGTTACTCCTTCAGGAACCCGGTTCTCCATAATTATGCCCCTTAATGTCAAAGCACACAATTAACCTGGCCTTGAACTTGGACTTGCTTTGTCATGTTTTTTCTCAGGTACTGATCTGGACTGCTCAGTCTCGTTATTTCATCGCCGCACCATGTATAAAGTGGTTCCCAAATCATAGCAGAGTTGACCGTTGTCCTTAGTGGAGGTCCGCGTTCTCCGACTGCACCTTCTAGTTAAAGTTTTGGAATGTCTGCAAAACATGTTCCTGTGTGCGCTTATGTTATAGCAGCTACATGTATATTCCCTCATAAGCCTTTATTTTTTCCTCCTCTTTCGAAGTTCATAATGGTACAAGGAAATCGTAAAGCCTAAAACATCTCCTCGCCGAAAAACCTTACATAGATTTTTTTAGTCCGTGAATCGCTCTGTGAATGAGCTGTTACTATAGAAACAATAATGTATTAGAAGGAGCACATTAATATAAACGTGTACTGAGAAAAACGTGCGAGCAGATGAACACAGGACAGTCTTTATGATTACATCAGGTACAGGTCTACAGTTTCATTGTGACATTATCTCTCTCTCCTTCAGATCCGGAGCAATTCCATGAGCTCGGTGCAGACATCACTTCCCACACTATAGAACGCCTACAGCCTGATGAATCTGTCATAGTGGGCGTGGCTGCCATGATTGACAATCAGCTCGGAGACGTGGTGACTCTCTCCACCCGGACAAATGGCCACGTTGGGACAGTCACAGGTTTACAACTTCTTGACGTTGGTTCCACACGGATTCGCCTATCTTGGGATCTTGTATCCAGAGCCACCGGCTACAAAATCACCTGGAAGCATAATGATGGTAGGCAGGAAATGAGGTCACCATATGAAAGTTGTAACAAATGAATTTATTTAAGGCTTCAGTACTCCTTCTGGACTCGTCCTGAGTATTTTGTCTTTTCTACTCGCAGGAACGGCCGACTCTCAGATCGTATCCAGCGGCGTCACCTCCTACACCATCAGTGGGTTACAGCAAGGCTCCACCTACAGAATATCCGTCTCTGCTCTGATTGGCTCCCGTGAGGGACCAGCTGCTACGCAGAGCACCAGGACAGGTACAAGCACACACGCATCTTTACTTAATAATAATAATAATAATAATAATAAATGCATTTCATTCATGGTGGCTTTTCATGTGCGCAGTGAAGATTTAATACTGAAATTGCTCACATCATTTAGTATTGTATTTATTTCGATTGTTTTTTATGTGGAGGGAAAAGAAATCCATGCATAAAATTACGATGAACACTTAAAGCGAAGGTCCGCTTATCATTCAAACCATGACTTAAGCACAGAAGTCTGAATTCTTGCAGATTTACTTGCATAAATATTGCCATATTTTTGTTTGTTGGCAGATTTCAATAGAGACTTTTAATAGAGGAATTAAGCAAACGTAATAGTTTATACATTTGTGGAAAAAGAAACCAAACACGTCTAATCCTTTTTCTTTTTTTTTTTAATTTAAATAAACCAGGTGTTAAAATGGATTCGCTTTTTTTGTAACCAAACTTTGACATCACGCACTCTGCTCTCTCCTGTCCTCAGTTACAGAGGAAATTGTGGTTCCACCTGTTACTAATGTACACCAAGAGTCTCGAGGGGAGGTGGTAAGGATCAGCTGGGTAGGAGTTCAGGGGGCAACAGCGTACAGGGTGATCTGGAAGAGATCTGACGGTGAGTGCGTATGCCTGAATGGGAGCTAAAGATGATCCACTAATACTATATGGCAACATTTCAATAAAATACCTTTCTCTGGTATTTCTAAACAGGTTGGTGCTGGTACATAGAAGCTGTTTAGTTATATAATTTATGAAAAAATGATCCCTTGTGTGGTGTGGTGTTTTTTTTGCACGCTGTAGTTAACCTCACTAGCAGCTTGATGCCAGATCTGCCAACCTGTCTGTAATTTGTGCAGTAGCACATTTTAAACATCGGCACATGCTGCTACGAGATATCACTCAAAAACACGCAAGATGTTTGTTCTTTGTTCCCCGTACGGTTGATGCGCCTGTGTGACTCGTTCTCTGTGAAGCTGGTTGATTTTAAATGAAGTGCATTAGCTAGCTACGTTAGCTACTTTGCATGAAATCAGAGCAGGTTTGGTTTCAATACACTTTTGTGCAGCTGTAAGTAAAGTGCGTTTTTGTTTTCATCGTGTCTGAAACCCTCATTATCAATAACTGGGCAAGAGCAACACTTTATGAGCTGTTATTTTCACTCACCTAGCTTTTTTTTTTGTAGCTCGCATTTATGTTTAAGATGTTTTACATACAGATTAGTTTGTATCGTAGGCAGACGCTCAAGTTCCTCCACGTGATGTTTTCACAGTAACACAATTAAGAGTCTGATTTTGTTCTAGCGCGACAATCATCAATCATAGCCGGGTTTCCGTTGCAGTTTTGTGGAAAATTTAAACAAATTGACAAAACATGATTGCGAACGGTCTGTGTTTTCCGTTAAGTGATGTTGGGGTTTATCCTCATTTGACAGCACTTCGTTTCATAAAGGAAGTGTTTCCATTTGCGCGTCGTGTCATGCTGTGTGATGGAATTGCGAAAAATGTGTTTCCGTTTCAATTTTGCGAAATATTACATTATCAAATCGTCTGAAGAAACACCTGAAATGTATTTTTGAGAGGTTTTTGTTATTTATTTATTTTGTGTGTGTAGGTGGACAGGAGCAGTCTCGACTGGTTTCTGGCAATACAACATCAGTGGATCTGAGGCAACTAGAAGGAGGAGCTCAGTACGACGTTCAGGTCGTGGCTTTGGTCCAGAACAGAGAAGGACCTCCGGTTTCTGTCAAGGTCACCACAGGTCAGCGTGTGTACATCATGCTTAACTGCTCAAATAATGCAGGTTTTTTGCAGGTATGATTGCGATGATGTGTGTTTGCGCGTTTCAGGACCGGTGCCTGAGGAACGACCTCAGGGAGTGCGCGCCGAACAGTTAGCTCCAGGATCACTGCGTATCGTCTGGAGAGCAGTGAGAGGAGCCGATGGATACAGAATCTACTGGAGCTCCGCACAAGGTAAACACCTCAGCACCTCTTATCAGGATCAGGATAAGCCAATGCAAACACAAGGGAGGTGTAACCTGGTGATGCGAAAAGGGGTGTGGCTAAAAGGAATACGCATGTTAAGACGTGTCGTTAGGTGACCTGTATTTAAATCGGCCCCACTCAGTGCTTTTTATAAACCACAAAATAAAATAAAATACAAACAAATAGAGCATGTCGTGTGTTGTCCCAGTGTATGATTCACTCGCGGCGTCCCAGAGGTCCGGTTTCATAGAGTATTTTTATATTTTTACACACTGTCATGTATCCGAGCAAGGAAGAACCTAATAGATCCTAATAATAATTCTACTCACTGGAATTTGAGAAAATTTTTTTATTATTTTTTTTACCTATGATATGATGCGGAGCTTAAGGGAGACTCTTATAATTAAAAGTTACAATATTGTGCAAAATATACTTTCTGTTAGGCTGCTTAGGCACACTTTTGTTTTCTCAGCCGCCGGAACATCCAATCCCAATCCCGCGGAACGCTAACGCTGCTCAGAAGCACCGCCGTCAGCATATTTTTGGTCCGAAGTCGAAAACAACGTTAAAAAACCACAGCTTGTGTATTTCAAGGATGTGGTCTTGTGTACACGATGTGACGTCCTATTGTATCTGTGTCTGTGTACGGTAAAGACACACAAGCAGCTTGTCAGCTACAGTGAAGACAAACATCGCCACCAATCTTTACTTCATCTGCATTAATCATAATAAACTTAATCCAGAGAGCTGGGAATGAAAAAAAGTTGCAAAGTTTTTCATTTAGGTCAGTGCACTTCCGGGTCAAAGTGTTTTCTTTAGATTTCTTTGTTTTTTGTGCAAGCCGTGCCAAGCACTGATCTGATATTTGAGGCCAATTTTGCGCCAACATTGCGCTCGGGTCTTGTGGTTTCCGTGTCGCCGAACTGACCCCGAAGTACATTGATCTGAATGAAAAACTTTCTTGCGAAAGTATCTTTTTTTTTCCTTTCCGTGTCCCTTCTAGAGCGCCGTAGTCGAGCAGAGCGTGTTGGAGTCGAAATTAAACAAGGAATAAGAGCTGAAAGTGCAGCGGTTCAGCTTTAATTTGATCGAGGCATTTACATCTCAATCAGGTGGATGGTGTAGGAAACGCAGCACTCCTGTCAGCGCAGATTCAATTTTACATTTTCATTCCACAAAATGTTGATGATTGTTAGATTCATGATGCATTGAAATCAAATTTAAAACAGCAAAATTTATTTAAAAAAATAACTAAATTTTGTACCAAACTGCACGTTCTCTCGTTTATCTTTAGAGGGAAATGAACATTTGAAATTCTAAAATCATCCAAAAACTAGATTTTTGCTTTTATATAAAATAAGCAAATTTAGGCATGTTTAATAGAGGAAGCGTCGTTTTCATAAACAAATACAAATATCTGAAACGTTTCCATGCTCAAAAAAATTTTATTTGGGGTCTGTTCAGATTACATAAGTAAATTATACTGAGGTTATTTAAAAAAAATGAGTTGGTATGTTGTACATACACTACCGGTCAAAAGTTTGGACACACCTTCTAATTCAATTATTTCTTTATGTTTATGACTTTAAAAGAGACTG
>JAQQZU010023822.1:0-10000 GCA_030068025.1 Parauchenoglanis punctatus | reverse complement strand
AGCCGGAGAACAGAGTCCGAGTGAAGATCAGACACACACCTGATGGTACGGCTGGACGCTGTAGTCCCACCGCTGTGACGTGTGATCAGACTGATCTGACGGTGGAGAGCACTCACATGCGGGGGAGTTACTGCCGCTATGGAACGTGTCTGACAACACACACACACACACACACACACACACACACACACACACACACACACACACTGAAGTCAGCTGTTTAACAATACTTGTAAAAATATCGTGTGTGTGTGTGTGTGTGTGTGTGTGTGTTGTATGTTGGTTTTTATCCATAGAGGAAACACTTTGTTTACTGTGTAGGGAATCTTTCCTGCTGGATGAAGACCTCCTTGGTTTGTGCTTCAGAACAAATTCAGAGGCTAGAAAACACACAAACACACACTGCTATACACACCCAAGAACTAATCACATGTAACATACTAAACAAATGAGAGAAGTTCAATACAAAATGATTCACTGCAGCCTGAAAGTCCCTTAGGAAATGGAGACTGTGTGTAAATTAATATTACCCAAAAGCAGGTCTTATCTTATCAGAAGCCAGCTGATAGCAATAATAATAATAATAATAATAATAATAATAATAATAATAATGATATCTCAAAATGTTCAGAATGTGTCGTAAAATGGTGACTTTTGGTGATATGTATACAACACACACTCATGTCTTGCTTTGTTTTATGTCCACATTGTATTTTAGTTTTTCGCTGTGATATAAGAATAATATGAGATAATTAACTCTTTCTAACTCTATTCAGCTCTGCGATGTTTCCTCACATGAACTGCTCACAGAACGTTTCTATTGGATTAAGGTCAGGACTTTGACTTGGCCATTCCAAAACATTCAGTTCTTTATACTTTATTCATTCTTCCTTAGCCACCTCCGTGTTTCACAGATGGAATAAGGTTCTTATGCTGATTGATTGAAAACACCTGACTCTAATTTCACCTTCAAATTAACTGCTAATCCTAGAGGTTCACATACTTTTGCCAAGTAGAATATTTTTGAGGTTTTTTTTTGTTTGTTTTATTGAGTTCTCTTTATCGACATTTAGTATTTGTGTAAAAATCTGATGATGTTTTAGCTCATATTTATGCAGAAAAGTTTCAAGCACCGCTGTAATTCTTTTGTTTTGTTACTAAATCATGGCGATGACTTAATTATTTCGTTCCTTTGCATTACTAATTCGTGGCCCCACAGTTTTTCAAATCTCAGACACAAATGAGTTCTTTAGGATTTTTGTAAGTCAGTGTCTCAGTATTTGGGCACTTTCCATGGTGTGTGTGTGTGTGTGTGTGTGTGTGTGTGTGTGTGTGTGTGTGTGTGTGTGTTACCTGTTCTCCACAGTTGCTGACCTCTCATGTTTGGATGCTCATGCTGTAAGCTATGCGGCATCTCTCTAAATAACATCCACCAAAGTTAATTCTACAGAGTGTGAGGAGTTCACAGATACACAGTGTTTAAACAAATTACTTTAATAACTTTAAAATGAGTCACCGTTGAGTCTCAGCATGTTTAAGACGACCTAAAATGGACTCCTGCAGCTTCTGCTTCACCTCTTCACTGGCCATTACACCTGTAATCAGAGCAAATTAAATAAATGAGACAAACATGCGCGTGACTCTGAACCTCACACACACTTTATTCTATAAGAGTAGGAACTTATGGGAGCAAAAAGGATTCTCCTCCTATAACAGCACATCCCCAGTGATTACAACGCTTACTAAGGAAAGGATGATATTTTGTGCTTCTAAATGTGTTGCATGTCACAGAAAATGAGTCAACAACATCAGATTCAGGAGTTTCAGTGAAGCTGAATGTGGGTCAGAGAGGTAGATGAGTTGACATAAATTTGCCCCAAAATGAGGCAAATTCACTAAATATAGAAACGGTTTTGGTTGCTTATGTGAGATTAGCCTAGCGATGCAGTCTAGACTGAGTGTGACGTGGTTTCTATGGTAAAGTGTGTGACGCCACATCGCACGGTACAAAAATACCATCAATATTGACTGACACTGAAGTGAAAAATTGCTTCAACTTAACTTTTCTGAACTGAAAAAAAAGCAAAAACTGTTGTTTCAACCGAGAAAAAACAAAAAATTTGATGGATTTTAAAAATTTTTGATTGAAGCTTAATGTTTGTCAATCAGTATTAATTATATTTTATTATAACAATATTTATATTGTTATCTGTTCGCTTCTTCTTCTTCTTCTCAATGGGAAATTTATCAAACTGCTCTCATATAGACAGGTTTTGAAATAATAGCTACAAACTTGTTCTGGGCAATACTACAAAGCACTCTACCTCTTTTCATACCTCGATCCCTCCTTTTTTCTGTTTTTTTCATCCCTCACTTTTCTCCCATTGACTTCAGTTCATACCTGCTCCTAGAGATTAAAAGCTAGAACCACCCAAGCTGGTAAATGTGGTAAGATTGTCATACCTAACATAAATACGGCATAATTTTTTCTTTGCTCCTTTTTCTTTCTTTCTTTCTTTCTTTCTTTCTTTCTCACCCCTTCCTTCCTCCCACTGATTTTTCTCCTCCTACATCTTTTAAGGTAGAGTTATGAAACTTGGTATATGGCTTTAACTGCAAAAGTGCAGCACTTAACTGCTTTTCATACTAACTATACTCATCTATCTATCTGTCTTTCTATCTATCTATCATCTCAATTCCGAAAAAACCCCCACTCTAACCCTAACCCATAGAAATTGTATTAAAAACGTTTATCAGTTTGAACAGTAAATAACTAGTCTTGTGTATTGTATTCAGTTGAATATAGGTTAAAAATGATTTGTAAATCATTGCATTCTGTGAACTTTGTAAATATGTAAATTGTACTCTAATGATGTAAAGGTGCTTTATAAAATCTTCTGAATGCAAGATCACAACTAGCGCTTCTGTTATAGATCAATAATATTTCGGGCTCTGTGGCACGATGGATAGCGCGTTGAACTTCTAGGCTCGTCGTTCAGGCTGTTCAAAAATTTGGTGGGAGGCATGGCTTAAAGGTTAGAGACGGTCCATGGGGCCGAAGGGTCGCCGGTTCGATTCTCTGGACTGGCTGGAAGAAAGGGGTGGGGAGGAGTCACATGTTCCAATATTTTTGATCATGGTTAGTTCAAACCATATTCAATTTATTTAAATGTAAATTTTATGATCTATTGTCTCATGTTCATCATTTGACCTCAAACCCATATTATCAAAAACAAAAGAACTGGCTCTGTTGTTCCAATACTATCAGAGGGAACTGTAAGTACCATGCTAGACCGTTATTGAGGACTAACACTAACCAGGCTTCCTATTACGGTTCCAGCTCTGTTCAGTCATCTACTCAATCATCTGGATTTTCTAGATTCGTTAAAACTTTTGAATGTAAGATCAAAGGTTGCTATGAGATGCCGCTCATGACAACAATCATGACAACAGTGGAAAGTTTTATGAAAATTTGAAAAAATGTTTAGAAACCTGACAGTATACTCTAAAATCAACCAGGTTAAAAATAACCCGATTTGGAAACACCAGCGCTGGACGAACCCATCATGGTGAGTTTTACTACAGCGAGGTTTGGTTATGATGATGACCAGAGCGATGGAGAGATTTTTTAACCTCAGTTTGGTCTCATTTATTAATACTATAGTTGTATGTAAATGTTTGGGTAAGCCAAACCGAAGTACAATTTCTGCCGGATTTACAAAAAAAATCAGAACGGCTGATTTTTTTTGTACCCATGTGTGTTTGTTGATTAGCTGTAAATAGCAAAGAGCAGTTCCAACCCATCTCATTTACATTTAGCGACCCACAAATCTCCATAAAAGGCACGTGCACAGACAGCTGGGGGCATGAAATGAAGTCAAGTTGGTTTTTACTGTCATTCTGCCATGGAATGAAACGCTGCTTCTCCAGGACCACAGTGCAACACATAACACTACACACGAACTCATGAAGCACAGATACACACCAGGACAGGAAATACACAGGACATGGACTGTAAACTATGTGCAGTGTTGTAGCGAAGAGTCTCTAATAAAAAGGGTCAGTTTTGAGTGGTTAGGGTAAAGGCTGGAATACAGGAGTGGAAGTTATTTTCACTCACTTCTACACCAATAGAAACATATAATAATATATAATATTAATAGTAATAAGCAGGCGGTAAATTTTCCATCAGATGAGGTGTTTGTTCACGGCAATTCAATTGAATGATTAGTTTTATTTGTCTTAACTGATGGATTTGTGATGGCTCACTTTCTTTATTTTTTATATTCTGTAATTAAAGGCAATAAAATAAAGTGACTGGTTTCCACTAAATGTTCTGGACGGAGTTTGTAGTCCCTGACCGAGTGAACCTGCACGAGGATAAGGTTTTGATCGAGACTCTTCTGTAAGTCGCGCTGGATAAGCGTGTACGCTAAACGCTGGAAACGTAATAACCATATGCAGTTTAATCTCCACTGTACACTCCAGATACAAAAATGCAGCAACTTGTGGCAGATTACATGATTTGAAGTCAGTCAGGTCGAGGGTTACATTAGTTAGTCTTCTTATCATTTTTTTTCTTAAGTTAAGTGTGCGTGCTAATGATGAATACCCATTGCTGAGCTATTTTTCATTTTCTGCCTCTCAACTAATGGTAACATGTACAACCAGTTGAGTAATTTGTGTTAAAAATAAACTGCGAACACTGTGGAAGTCCCAGTACCAGTGTCGCTATGTGTTTCTCACTATCATCTTCTACGAGCTACCTTTACCCTGAGACCCGAACCCAAACTGTTCCACTGTTCCATGCACAAACATTTTGATATCCAGCTTGTAAATGGAGCCCATTGTTACGGCGTAACTGTGAGGTTATTTTTATTCAGCTAGAAGAACATTAATAATTATGTAGCAAATTAGGTAATGTAAACTATAACAGTATAAATGTAGTTATGTAAGAATTAATTTAATTTAATTTATTCTTAATTCAATTTAAGAATTTATTTTAATGTTAAGGCTAAGGCTGCTTACACACGAGTAGTGTTGGGGCGTCAACGCGAAGGTCAGCATAGGCTTGCTTTGCCATTGTTTTACTATCAAGTGCACGTCATGCCTCCGTTTTGACCTCGGAATCGCAGAGTGTTCAAACCAGGCACTGTAATGTCTGTTCAAAGGTCAGATTGGTTGAATTTGACCCCGTTTGCCTTCGACCGAGTGTGACGTCCTGGAACACGGCCAGTGTGACACCAATGCGGAGTATATTTAAAGATTTACATATGGTGAATGTGACGATCCAAAGTCAAATCAAATCAAAGTTAAAATGGAGCTTAAACTGTGCGTCACCACTTCGAAGTGATGCCATGTTTTCTTTCAGGTTCGGCGTGCTGAGTTTAACTTTATCTTCCCATTCCCGATCCGGCCTCCTGCCCCATCACTGCTTTTTATTCCACTCTAATCAATCCTTTAAATAAACACTTTAATTTGTAATGAAGTACAACTGATACATTACAATTTATAAATATATATGTGTGTGTATGTGTGTATATATATATATATATATATATTTAAAAATATGTAAGATATAAAACTACAAGCACTGTTTTACCTTGCAAACTAAATAGCAATGATTAGAATTAGGAATAATGGAAACATTTTTTAACCCCCTAAATTCTCTCATGTGGCATGAATATAACAGAAGTTATTAACCAGGAAACATCATCTTCCCCGTACTTAAACTTTCAACAAATTTGCCAGAACTTCAACTTAAATGTAATTTTAAATTCTTAAAATATACTGTAATCTCATTTAGTTTATATAGCAATTTGGACGATGGACATTTCCCCTTTAGTTCGTTCCAAAAAAAAAATTCTGCCAACTGAACCTGAAAGTAGTAAGAATTCCCATGAGCTCGAAATGTTGTTTTCACTGCAGGCTCGTGATTTTGCCCCAGAGTTAAGTGTTTTTAAAGCAGTATCTCTTACCTGTCACTGAGTTTACTTCTTCAGACAGGACTGAGAGCAGGAGGAAAGATCGTGAGCTGAGAGATTTGTTTAAATACCACCAAAAACATGGTCTCTCTCTCTCTCACACACACACACACGCACACACGCACACACACACACACACACACACACACATTTACCCACCACAGAGAAAGTGTCTGGTGTGTATTCCAGTAAACATCACCTCCGGCCTCCACCTACACAACTTGACAGTGACACACTGACATTTCTACTTCCTGCTCATTTCAGACCACACCAGCATTTAGCATTTTGTTTTAGCATCTTGGTGACTGTTAGGGTTGTTTATTGGCAAGAATCTGGCAACATGATGCATATCATGATATGGGGTTACGATACGATATACTGCGATATATTGTGATACTGTGAGTAAGGCGATATATTGCAATTTTTTTAATCTAATTTTAGGAAAACGGTCATAGTATAAAAACACTCCACTATATGCATAAAATCTGAGCAAAAAAAGGTTTTCTACTAGCATCAGAGCCGTAACGTCATAATCTGAACAAAGGAATTAACATTAACGCTATTGTTAGCCGTGCGCCCTTACGCTACTTCCTGTCTCACCAGAGCTTATTAACTAGAGTTAAGATTAGATTACAACACTACCATCTGGTGGTCGGAGGTTTAAGCACAACACAAAGTGAACCGCTGTCTGACGGGAATCTTTGCATGTAAACTATTAATTAAAAATCGATTTCATGTTTCGAAAATCAATATTTTACAATATATTACAAGTTATAGTACAATATTGCAAAACATAATATCGGGATACTCAAGTGTTTTGATATTTTCTGACACTTTTAGTAACTGTGTGGGTTTTTTTGTTATTATTTTTACTTTAATAACATAAAACATGAGAACATGAGTTCTGAAAAAACCAGCTGCCTGCAGGTCACGTGTTAGTGCTGCTCAGATGGGTTTTCTGGACACGTGTGCGCCACTTTTCTCTCTTCTCGTCTCCCAGCCACAGATGACAAAAAAACCACCAACTGTTTAGTAGGAACTGCAGTCACGGGATCAGGAAATTACACCCTTTTTCAAGTTTATGTTTTTATTTATCAGGGCCTAAGTAACGATTGTGTGGTGTTTCACGACTTCTGTAAACAAACACATAATCTCAGGTTACAACGAAACATAAACTCAACAGATTTCAACATGTAGTCACATGAAAAAAGTAAACCTTCAGAATCCAGGTGTGAAAAAATAAGTACACCCTAAAATTCAGTAACATGTAGAACCACCTTTATCGACATGCCCCATGACTGTAAACATTTTGTCCTTTATTATAGGCACTTGGTCATGTCTGTAGCTGTACTTAATAACCCAGTAACCCCAGTAAGAGTTGCTTCTCCGACTCGTCCATTTAAATAACGCCTATATTTTTATTCTTCTGCACGTTGAGACGATAGAAAGGAACGAGTGCTTTCTGGAACCTCTTTATAAAAGAGAAAACACCAAACCTCCTTTCACACAGGATATAACACCATCTTTACCTACATGTCCAGTCAGACAGGATATATAATACAAGCTGTGTTCCAGAGGCGTACCGTCTGAGTTACATTTCCTTTGTCGTCTTTTAAGACGTACATATTAACCATGTTACTGAATGGTGGAAATGCTGAAGTACAGTGTGATTATTTTAGAGCAAAATGACAAATAAGAGCTTGAATAAATTCCCTCAGTTCAAGTTACTATGAAGAAACGCACAGGAAGTGAGCATCTCATGTGACAGCGAGGTTTGGTTAGAAATAACCTATTTCACTTCATTTTACTAGGACGCACGTCAGGTTTAGCAGGTGGCTGTGTGAATGTTTCCTGAAAAGTGCTTGGACCCCTGAAACAAGCTCAGTGTGGATGCTGTCTGTAACACACAACCCCACGAATATTCATCTTATTCATATCTCATTGTTCTCTTTTTCATGCTTTTAAAATGAACTGCTGCTTATTCACATTAATATTTCTATTAGGATAAAATATTTATATTACTGTTGTAACAGTGAGATTTACACTTAAAAGAAATCGGCCTATAAAAGCAGAATCTGAAATAGTTCATCGAGGGTAATTCGCTCGCGTTACAGTCGCTCACGTTGTAGATTAGAAATAAATATAAGCATAGAAAAATTATAAGGAAAATAAATAAATGTAGAACAATAGATACAGGGATAGAAAAAAGAATAAAGAACAAGGAAATGTAAAAATATGTTCAAATGTGTGCATTATTCTCCAACACAACCACGGTGTAAAGTCAGTACTGCACAGCTGGAACTAAAAATAATAAATAATAAATCATTATGGGGCTAAAACGCTTCTGACTCAGTGTGTGATGGAGGAGCTGAAAAGTTTAAACATTTTATTAATTAAATAAATTTTACATTTGGTGTATCATCACTGCGAATTAAACTAAATTAGAAGTGACTTTAAAGGAGTATTAAAAATGAGATATTATTCTTACATATATATTAGATTAATTTCTTCTATCGGTTCACTCAGTTTTAAGAAAATTAGCTGATAAAACTTCCAGCTAAAGGTTTGATTTGTCTAAAATACCGTTTATAAGTCTTTTTAAGCCCTTCTGTCCTAAAGTTGAACATATTTTCAGATTTTTATATCTGTTAAGGTTGTTTTTTCCCATGAAAAGTAAAACACACAGTGTGGTGTTGGAGAACCTGTGGCTTGTCCAGAGACGTGGCGTAAATTCAGCAGTAAACAATCTCACTGGTTAGAAAAAGAAATTTTTAACTTTTGTTATCCATGAATCAATTTTTACAGACATCAATTTTTATTAATTAGATAAATGAACATTTCTGAGCTTTTGACATTCATCGCTGCAAAAAAAAAGTATTAAAATGGACGTTTAAGTCATTCCAGAAATAAACATGATTACATGTGGAAAAAATCTAACTGTAAAATACCGTAAAAAAAAAAAACCCAAAAAAACATTTTACTAAAACATTATTTGTTATTTTTAACAGACATTTTTTTACAGACTTCATGGGATGTAAATTTTATATTTCCACATTTTATTCATTAGAACTTTTGGTGCATCATCATATTTGTTTTTGTTACAATAATACTGCGTGTTATAATTTTACAGTCGCGCTGATCACCAGGTCATCCCTCTAATTACCGTGATTTAATGTGACTACACTTTAACTGCAGACATTTTTAATTACAGCAACAATTATTTATAATTCACTACATCATATAGACACAGAGCTCTCCAAAATGATTGCTGAAAAACTGGGAGGTTTGATACAAAATGTGTTTTATGATGTTTAACATGTCTAGATATAAATACCAGGGAATAAAAGCCGAAACTCTGATCTCTCGTCTCACACTCGGACGTCTTCAGCGCTCAGAAAGAACTATTCACTGGCCCTGCTGTTCCAATACTTTTGGAGGGGGCTGGTTTACATTAAAGCTACACTCCACGATATGTCCTAAAACTTTTTATTTACTTATTTAACTTTCTTATTCTAATCCATAAAACAATGTTCAACATTTCATAATAAATGAGCAGGTTACCATGGCGATGCAATATTGTTGATCAGGGCAAGCTGAGGAAAACACGGTTTTGTTTTTTCTGTCTTGAATATTAACACTGAAGTTAAATTGCGATTTTTAAAGCACACAACCACCCGTGTCATCAGAGTGACGTAACTGTTTAACGAGTGAATCAATGATGTAAAGGTGTTAGATTTTGCTTAAATAGCTAGCTTTGACCTCCTGCGCAGGTTGATGTTTAAACGCTGAAAGTTTGTTTTTATAAAATAGGACAAGAAGAACAGATTTGCCTGTTTTCGAATCGTTTGCCGGGAGTTTTGCCGCTGTTGGCGTTTGTTATACGTGTTTTTTCCGTTTTTTTATTAGTACTTCTGCACTATTATTTTATTTCTTGCAGTGTTTTTTCCTTTTTTCCTTCTGTTACGTTTTCTTTTTCTTCTTTCTCTTTGGAGAACGTGGTTTTTCTCTTTTTAATT
>JAQQZU010023821.1:0-13543 GCA_030068025.1 Parauchenoglanis punctatus | reverse complement strand
AAGAAAAAATCATGACAAAACTGAAGATTTCTCTGAAACGGTACGTGATGGGTAAATTTTGATGTGATATTCGTGATAAGCACCCAAAAATCTAGAACAGTGTTCACGAAGCAAAAACTTTGTTGTGCAGTGTTCTCGGGAGACTGGGACCGGGGAAGTGCAGGGGAGTGTTGGGAGTTGCAGTTCTCAGCTGCCATGCCCCTGAGATGGCTGGGAAACTGAGTTCATAGACGATTTGACGTTGGCTTAGAAACTGACAGCAAAATTCTGAGATCCTGCAAAACTCCCACTTTTTTCCCCCCCATGTCACTTCAGGGGCTCTGTAGCATCGCCTGAATATGTGAAGCATAATAGTACACTTTATTACACCAAACAGTACAAAAAGCTTGATCACACCAACATTGTGTTATAATTAATTCAGACTTTTAGCAGCATATAATATAGCAATGTATTTAGAGTACAACAAAATTAAACATAGCTACTTAAACATTAGCTCTCTGGCTAATGTGAAATGTGCACACTGCTCTGCATGCTTTCTTAGCTTTCTGGTTAAGAGAGATAAAGTGTGCAGGGTTGCAAGGTCTCAGCAAACTACACCACATCTGTCTCAAAAACCACACCGCAAGACCTTTATGTTGTTGTTTTTGAAATAAGTTACGTCAACGTGACTCGGGAACATGCCAGGCCTTTCACAATGCACTGTTACCTTCCCAGCCTGTGATGATCATGGAAACAAAGTAGGCAGAGAGAACAGGCCAATTAGAAAACGGTGTTGTTCACGTGTAGCACTGAATCAAGAAAATGGGGCGGAGTCAACTATACGTAGTTATTCAGCAAAAGAACAAGCGGAGACATCAGGCAGAACTCGTAAGTGTGCCATTGCAGGATTCAGAAAAGTCAACATTGTCGTCCAAAGGATGATAATGTACAAAAAGAGTGGCTGAATTTTATTTTTGTGAAAGTTCTTGAAGATTTCCGCGCCAAATTAGTGTTGTACTGGGCACATATTACTGCATGATATGCTAAAAGCTCGAGCAACCAGGCCGCTTAAGGGAATGTAAGGACTGCTATGGCTTAATTTTTACAAGAACATGGCTATAAACAAGATTATGTGATTCATCAACAAACTCATTCCATACAGCACAGCGATCAGACATCTGAATCCTATGAGAGCAGGAGAAGCAGCGTTTGTAGAGCTTATATTTACAGTTCTTATACTGAAAGACGGCGCTGTGCCGGTTGACCGCCAGTCAGCAAACCACAAGTACAACATTAAAAATTTCCAATAACTCGAACATTAAAGGCTGTGTTGAATATTGTAGTAGATTTCTCCTTACCTTGGACAGCTTGTATGACCAAAACCCTCAGGTAACTTTAGCCGGCCAGCTTGTGTTAACATTATTTCCATGATTCTATATGTAGATAAAACATGTAGATTGATAGGTTACACTATCTGTATTGACCATATTATTAGATAAGCGATCCCGTCACTTCAGGCAATAAGCTTTTGCTAGTTCGTGTTAGCTTGGCCTGGTAGTTTACCCAGTGGTGTGACAAGTCGCACAAGCTGTGTAATTATTATATGTATGTAGTTTTGGGAATATTTGTTTCTTGTGAACACGAGCAGCTGGATGTCATCATAAAATCAGTGACATGAAAACCATAGCAAAGCTATTCAGGACTATTTCTTTTACTCCATTTCATAGTTATGACAGCTGAGAGTTTAGCTCATTTAGCAGAATTTCATTATTATGGCAGGAAACTGTGTAAAGTTTTCAGAAATGTTTGTTTCTGAATATCCTAAATCAGAATTGAGAATGTTTCAGAACATTATTTTGCACAACACTTTGTTTACTCTACTCTTTACAGTCACCTTCCATAGTCCATCATAACAGGGGCGTGTCAGTAGGCTTACGGTCGAAGCAGTCATCCATTTCCAGCTAGCTGTAAACAGAATGTTTTTAAAGTCTGAAGTCACAACTATGCGCACTATGACAGTAATATTTATGCAGTATACCCTGCAGCTTAGGCCTACTTTATGCATAGCTGTTTTGGAAATGTATTGTAAAGAAAATTTACAATGTCACTAAAACATAGGATTTAAAAGTAAGTTTAAAATCTGTAGTCTTAGTTACGGAACTGGTGGTCAGATGTCCGTGACTTCTTTTTCCATTTCAAACTCCAGGTCATTCATGATAAGCTGAAATCTTTCCACAGAAGCCACTGTTTACCCCTCAGAGTTAAGTTGTAGTTTCTCATACGTTTACAGGGAGGGTGTGGCGGACGGTGTTCTTTTCAAAATGGTAGCAAATCAGAGCGAGGATATTTACATATTTAAATTGAAAGGCATTCCCCAAAAATTGAAAGGCACATTGCCAAACTCAGCCTGTTTTATCCTAAGGCGTTTTTATACCATGGGAGGGATTATGTTTTTGGGTAGTCCGTCTATGCGTCCGTAATTCTCCTTAGTGCAATAACTCAAGAACAAGTGGTTGAATGTTTGTAGTCTATAAGATGAACAGATTAGATTTTGTAGGATAGAAGATGAACAGATTAGATATTATAGGCTATAAAATGGACAGATTAGGTTTTGAAATTGATCCTAACAGCATCAAGGTCACAGCAAGGTCAAATGTCTGAAATAGTTTTTCTTCAATAGCTTCCTTTTTGTCTGAAGCATGTTTTAAGAGTAGTTCTGGCATATAAATTAGATTTGAATCTAAGAACTAGATTTGTTGTTTTAGATTCGGTGGTGGAGGCATTCCTGATGATGCCAATGGAGTCTAGTTCAACTTGTGGTTTTATGCAGACCGCTGTGGTGGTGTGTGGTGTTGATGAGTAGACACCAGGACAGGCTTTTTGCAGTAATGGTATTTCCCATTACATGTGCCTTTTTTTTTTGACATGCTCTCAAAGAAGGCAGAATCCTCCACAGCTGGAAACATGGTGTGGGCGCCAAGGCATACTTGTGTTTATCAGCAGAGAGCAGACACAAGCTCCAGGCAGACAGGAGTCGTGACAGATCTCAGGGACAGTGGGCTGTTCCTCCATCGCTCTTCCCTCCAATCATCTACCCTGCTCCTCTATTTGATTACCACTGCACTCAGAAGCAGATTAAAGTATGGAAATATAACAGGGAGCCAGATTGCAACAGCCAGATACCCCATGATGCATTATATATGCAGCAGATGCACATGTACTGCAAGAATTGTTAAGCATTGGACAACTAAGTGAGCTGCAACTATTAATGAACATAATTAGAATGAATTAGCAGCTCTCTGGATCCTAGTAATGTTGTCCTGCAGAGTTTGTAATTCATTTGTACGCATTCAGAGGTTTAATAACACAGCCACTATGTGCGCTCATTTATGATAAATACTGACATCATAAAGCTATACCTATTTGTTATACCTATACATAAACCTATTTGAATAATCTATTATTTTAAACAATTGATATGGTCCATTACTAGTGTATTTTACCTAAAACAAACAAAGGGAAAAAAAAGTTGTAGGTTGGCCTTGTGAGTCAAGGACCATGACATTAACTTGTCCTGGGGCAAGGGCTTATTTTATTCTCATGCTGTCAGAACACATGTTTATTCAGACCCAAACATGCTTGTCATTGCTACACAAATGGGAACTCCTTAGAACCTCAGCCAGATATAACAGTTCAAAGAGCTTTTATTTCCATAAGTACTCCATGCAGCTTCCTCTCATTGTTTTTTTTTGTTTTTTTCCTTCTCATTTTAATTTTATGCAGAATGAAACAGAAGATGCGAGAGAGAGAAGAACAGGCTGCCATACAGAACAGCTAAAGACTTGGGTGCCATTAAGATCTTTTGAGTGATCAATGATCTTGCTCATTCAGTCTGTATTTGCGCTGTGAAAATGACCAACAATCACACCTCTTTATAGCTTCTGCGAGAAATGTAAGGAATAACGCAAGACAGACCGTGCAATTATACAGAAATGCATGTAACCACATGGTCTGGAGGACAATTTACCAATGATCAGTGTTTAAATTATTAATAAATGACATTACACATTTTTACATGAAATCAGTAAGTCAGGAGCTGTGCAATAAAGGGGGAAGTTCTGTCAGGGTAGTGTGGAACCTCAGCCCCTGCACGCCACACGCACTTTTCACACGTCTCACTAACGCCCGTTAAGTTCAGTTTGAGATTTTGCCTTAATATGCGTCTTAGTTTCGTTTTGTTCATAATGTGTTTCACTTTATTTAAATAAAGAGTCTGTGTTTGCATCCGCCTCCATTCTGCTGTTGTGCCTATTAACATTTAAATCCAAAACAATTGGTCTTGTTTCCTTTCAAGTGCTCCAGGTTAAATTTGCATCGCATTTCCTCCTACACATTTTTGGTCACTTGGTTTATAATTAAACACATGAGGTTTCATTCCCCCCCATAAAAAATTTTTTTCAGGTTATTTTTGGTTTATTTTTCCTACAGTGAAACACAGAACTTGCACTGCTTTTCTTCGCGTATAAAAGCAGTAAATTCTGTTTCATGCAGCAGCGGCTCCTAGAGGAGACGTGCGTCTTGCGTGCAAGTATAAATGCTTCCCACTGCGCGACCTTCGACGCCATACCCACGCAGTACACACTGAGGAAAGCGCTATTCACCACCGCACGCGTGACCTCACAGACGCCCATGATTGGCTAATGTCATTGTAATTGCCAGTGGAGAGAGAGTATGCCACTCCTGAGAGCATGTTCCAATTTCCGAACTCACTGGATGATCTGGCGAACACTTCTTTTGCACCACCCGGGCGGCCTTAAATTTGATTTTAAATATGTTGGAATATATATAGATAGAAATCTAAAGTGTCTATCCAAAGGAGTTTGGATGGAGTCCTTTGGGGAAAGTGAGGATGAATTTGGATCTACCCCTCTCATTTTTAGAATTAGTGCAATAAAAATGAGTGTCTTTTGTATTCTATTTCGCCATCTTACTGCAATGTTCTTTTTCTTCTATCGCAGCAGACTGATGAGACACTTTCCCTGGTGTGACAACCCCCAGGGTGCATATGGTTATATTGGTATGGGACTGTGATCAGAGAGGATCGAATTTTCCTCATTTTGAACCATATTATATGACAGCCCAATTCAGGTTCACCCATATATTTGATAAGGGCCGTCACTCAATACTGATCCCTGTATGCTTCATCACTGGTACTTAGAATGAAACTCTACCAGATTTGATATATATTTGGGATATAAAATGAACAGCAACAATCAATCACCTGACTCTTCAGTTTGTTCAATTTTGCGGTGAATTGCACTCTTTCATTTGGACATAGTCTGTTAGGATATTATTATGAAGGAGGTGTTTTATGCCATTTGAACAGTTTAAGCATAAATATAATCTTTGCAAAGAATATGTTTGGACAAGCCGTGTGACACCTCAAGTGTTGAACAAACATAGAGCTTCCTATAGTTGCCCGCATCAGATTCAAAACACACATGCTTGCCTACAAAGCCAAAAATGGACCAGCACCCTCCTACCTCAAAGCACTCCTCACTTCCTCACTGCATCACGTTCCCTCTGATACTCCAGCACTGCTTGACTGGAACCGCCATCTCTCAAGTCACAAGGAAGACCTGCATCTAAAAGCTTCTCTGATTCGGTACCTGGGTCTTGGAATGAATTTCCCCTAGATGTCTGAACAGCTGAGTCACTGGGTGTCTTCTCATGATGACTATAGACCCACCTTTTTTGGATGTACTTGGATTAGCGCTTTCAGTATTTATTCTTATTTATAAAAAAAAAACCGTCTGCATACTTTCTTACTGTATTACCTGCCAACAGAGTTTTTAGACTGATGGTATCCTTAGCCCAGGTCCTAGTGAACCTGTATCAGAATGTGTTTACTGATGCATTTGTGCAGGTCACTCGGGATAAGGGCGTCTGCCAGATGCCATAAATGTAAATGTAAATTAGTGACTTTTTGCCTGTAGAAAAGATTACAAAAACCTAAGATCAGGCAACCATTTACTAATTGTATAATTAAAAAAAAAACTACCTTATTTAATTATTATATTAATTATTATGTAAATTATTAAATAACACATCTATTTATTTATTTATTTATTCTTTCTTTCTTTCCTAATGTAACAATACAATACTCCTAATGTAATATAACTCATTTTTCTTCTTTAGCTTTTACCGTTATTTACATTTTTATCCTTTTTAAAATTTTCACTGATCAGATTCATGTCTCCATTTTTCTCCAGATTGATGACTGGTGTTTTTTTTTTTTTTTAATAAACTGCTATGTTGACCAAACTCCCAGAACACAATACAAGGAAACGGCTGAGTAAGCATCGCATACTGGACAGTTTCCTTCCTCCCTCAGGATGCTCGCAGACAGTCCCACAGTGTTGTTGCAATGATGAGCTGATGAGGAAGATGCTTATATAATTGTACCAGTCCAGATGGTCTCTCCACTACCCAAAAAAGACCTAACATATAGCAAGTTTTCTCTAATCTTTCGAGCATGTTTGTGTTTTTAATTTTTGATTGAAAAAAACAGAATGCCTGTTGCTAATTTACACCTGGCTTTAAAAATTAGGTGTAAAACTTGGCAGTGCTATTTGTTCAGATTTTAGTATATTAAATAGGATATGTAGTCAGTCTCACTCCAGTGACTTTGCACTTTTTTCATGATGCATTTATATGACAGAAAGAAACAAACATTGCTCTATGCAAGACACACAAACTGCATGTGTAGGCTTATACCCCAGGTTCAAACGCACATGGTTTTTGGGTAGAATGAGTCTTGGCTGTGCTTGTCTGCCTCTCGCTGTTTTGGACTGAGTGGGGAAAAAAAGAAGCCTTTTGTTCACATAAACATAGACAGTCATATGGCTTGATGAATGCTTGATGGGCTCCCCACTACTAAAGAAATAGCATGTGAAAGTTTTCTCTAATCTTATGTTGTTTCTTTCGTTTTTAGTGTGCTTAGTCAGTGCCATATGCTGAACTGGCTCAAAACAGCACTGAGATGAAGCTTCATCCACTGCATACATTTCTCACATTTATTTTCTCCTTCAGCTGAGCATGCCGTCATGCTGATGTAAGAGTATGAACTGCAGCAGTAATTGGTCCATTCTGTGGCATGTTGACACACTTCTGTTTGCTGTAGGAGTGTGTGTGTGTGTGTGTGAGTGTGTGTTTGATTACTGGGCTGAACATGTGCAGTTACTGTTAACCAGCTCTGTCTCTGGTCTTTTGTTGGACTACTCTCATTGTTATGATCGTATAGGGAATAGATCCAAGATTCTCCAAATTTTTTGCAACCAGGGACACATTTAATTGTAAAATAAATGGCAAAGGACCCCCCACAGTAAGGATCTATTTCATGAAAATATTTTTTAGCTCTATAGAGCTTTATATTCCTGAACTTTCCACTGACAGAACACATCAAGTCCAAGTTGGCTTTATTTATCAGGCTGCTTATATAACGTCGGTGCCAGTTTTGGTCATGAACTCCACTACCCAGCATTTATCATGACTTCCCAAATTTGCTGGACTCCATTTCCCAACAGCCACAGCCATTTCCTCATTTAAGGTCACCGGCCTTCTAGTTACACACCCCTGATCCCAATCACACACTGCTAAAAATAGCATCGACATTGAGTCCTACATCGCGAAGTCTGGCTTCAAGAACATTCTTGCGATAATTCCAAGCCTTTGATCTCTTGTTTGCATTCTTTTTTTTCCTCTCATTATTTTTATGCTTTGCAATTGGTTTGGCCTCGTTTGCCCTGCTTATAGATCATCGGACGTGTGTTCTGTTTTTGGGCTTTGATTTGGACTTTGGACTTTGTGATTTTGATGGTCTTCCTGTTGTAAAGTTCACCTACACTAGAAAAACAAATGAACCTTTCACATTCAAGTTAGCTCTATGGGACTCATTACATTATTATAACTACCAGCCACCTATTACATAAAAACGCGGGCGAGTGATGTTACGTTCACTATATGGTCGCTAGAATAAGTTCCAGTTGCACTGGCACCAACATTACTCAGTTATTGCTATCACTACAAAAGTAAACTATAATCTCCTTATAGTTAACTGTACATAACTGCAAAAAAGTGCAGAATTCTGTCATTTTCAGTGTAACTGGGAAACTGGGCATGCTTGTCATAATAGAAATAGATCATAAGATTGTGATATTTATTGCAACTTTGACAATATCTGCGGGCTTACCTTCGAAACACCACTCCGCTCCCTCAGCAAAGCTGCGCCCGTCTGCAAATGTGTGTCCGTCTGTGGAATAGTAGCCTTCAGCATTGCTAAGCTATTAATCTTGATATATAACCAATCAGACTGTGCTGTGGGCAGGACACTGCTTGCGTGATGACTACAGACTGACCGAGGCAGCTACATCAGCGCAAATGTAGTGCATTCTTATATTAATTTCTTTGCCCGGCAATCAGATTTTAAAAATAACAATACCAATGATTAGTAAAATGCTGAATATCAGCTCTAATAGTCAGCCAGACTGATAGTTGGTCAATCCTTACCAGTTACCCGTCTACTTCTTACAGGCGAAATATACTCTCTACCATGACACTGATACTTTTGTAACAAGCTACCTATTTGAATATGTACTTTTGCACAAAATGCATCATTCGTTAATTGAGAAGGAGGAGAGTAAACCATGAGCATAGCTTCTGTGGAGGAAAAATTATTAATTTTTGTGCTTTTTTTTTATAGGAACAGCTGTGGTTAATATTTAGAATCTTTTGACATCTCGAATTTGCAATCATTTAGAGAGTGGAAAGTGAGATGTTTGCCCATGAGATGTTTTAGTGAGACTTTTATACTTTCACGCTGAGAAAGAGCAGCCATGCCGTCCTTAATGTGCTACGGATGGCTGGCTTGCCATGCTGTACTTGAGGTTGCCATAACAATATTGAGGATTTCCATTCATAGGAAGTGGCAAAATAAACCATTATCTTTGGTAGAGAAGTGACAAAAAAGAGGCAAACGCTCAGCTGCACCACAATTAATTAATAGTCTTTATCCGCATTGAATCATAATTGTGTCTTAAACTTATTATCGTTGTTGTCTGATGGGTGGATTAAAATGAAATATTAACCATGTCCTGGTTCTCTGATAATTATGCGCAGTTCCTTTCTTGCATATACATATTGTCTTTGAATTTCCCTCAGCTCCATTTTAAATGAATGGCACGCAGTGCAAAATGCCACCTGATGACCAACTGGATATGCCCAACCATAGCGGCATCAAAAAAATGTGTGCGCGTTCTTATTGTGTATGCAATCCAAGTGTATTGAATATCCAAAAAAAAAAATCATACTGCAATGTATTGTAGTGTCGAACTATTTTAGCTATTGAATCCAAAAAGCTGTAGCTTTTAGGACATCTTATATTTCTTACATATGGAGCCCTGGAACGGACATTTAAGGAAAAAAAGTAGTTTTGCGAGTTATTGCGAGTTTTTCATTTAGGTCAATGTACTTCTGGGTCAGGTTTTTTTTCTCCCCCCATCCGTGTTCCTCATGGGGCTCCGAACATGGGTGTGTGTACTCTATTGTTGTGGTCAGAGATGTTCTTAAAGGGGTAGATAGCAGTCTTCCCATTGACAAAAATACAAAGGCTAACTAGCTTTAGCTTGGGGCACATGTATCACTGTGAGCCAATGATATCCGTTAACGTTACCCAGCATTCACATTCTCGCACCATTCTCCTGGCGGAACATTGCTTGCAGCAATTGCTCAGTAACCTATCAACACTGAAGGCTACTGTGCCACAGACGGACACGGAGGAACACAGGGACCGTTATTCTTGTGGTACGGCAGAGAATATTTTTTTTTAGCCTTGAGCTCATATATTGGTTGATTTCAGAATCAAATTGAAGAACTAACATTTATTGCAGTATAATGTAAATGTTTGCTTATTAGGGTATAACTTTGAGCATACGTGGAAGGCTATACGGCCGAGTGTAGAGCCTCCGTAAATGGGTTCCATCTGTCACAACACCTCCGACTGTCTCCCAAAACCATCATTCTGTTGTTTTAGATATTAGCGGGTGCCATCATAATTTGCTAGTTTGTTTATAGGATGTTAAAGATCATCGCAGAGGTAGTCTAATTGTTATGAAAGTTTTCACAAAATTTGAGGTTGTTCTGGGTAATGAGACTCATCTCCCACAGGATTACATTCAGACATAATGAAGACACCAGAGCCGTTGCATGTTTTCATCCAAAGATCGGAATCTCTCTTTTAAGAACATCTCTGGTCTGGTTCCCATGTTGCCGAACTGACTCGGAAGTACATTGACCTAAATGGAAAAACTGCAAGATCTCTCATAACGTTTGCAAGATTTCTCCAACGTTTTGCAGGATCTCGCAAAACCACATCTTTTTTTCCTCCCTGGGCTCTGCCCTTACATAACTGCTACATCCTGGATTTTGTTGATGATGATGATGTTATTCTGAAATAGTGTTTTCCCATCGAATTTCCTTTCAGCACATTTTCAAAGCCTGTGCATCTTATTATTTATAAAAACATGTCTGTTGCTAATTTAAACCTGGTTTTAAAAATTAGATGGAAACTTTACTCTATTGCTTGTTCAGATTTTAGTATCGGACTTGAATAGAATACGTAATCAATCTCACTCCAGTGACTTAACACTTTTTTCATGGTGCATATGTGTGATAAAAAGAAGCGAGCGTTGCTTTGACATGACGCATGAACCGGTTCATATGTAGGCTCATACACCAGGTTCAAACACTCATGGAGTTTGGATACAATGAGTCTTGGTGGTGCTGAAAATCTTAGTATGTCTTCCGTTCACTATTTTGGGCAGATTGGTTGTGTAACCGAGAGTAATATTAGAAAGAAGTTTTTTGGTCGCAACAGACATCATACACCATGAAAGTGTAGTTGAAATTTGAAGAAAGCAAAAAGACCTTTGTGTGAAGGAGTGACAAATGTTTTTATAATGAACATCTTTCTTTAAATAGATGAAGAAGGTGTAAACCCAGAGAGGTGGCGCCGAGCAACACGAGCGAGAGAGAGGGAGAGAGAGTACTGAAATGAATGGCATGCTTGTAGGGATGAAATAGTACACTCTGTCTGGTTGCTGATCTCCTTGCCCAGTGCTCGATTGCACCTCTTAATGACTGTCGCTGTCTGCAGTGCACATTAGTGCTGCTCCAGCGGACACTTTCACATTCTCCCTGGGATAAACAAGGCAGGGGAGGAAGTGTTCTAAAAGTAGACTATATTTGGATGTAAATACAATGTGGAAGGGAGTTGAGGCTAAATTTCATACTATAGGACTTTCCGCCTCACTCAGTGCATCACTGTTTTACAAAGTCTGAGAGCAGAAATATGCACTCGGCAATAATCAGATCTTCAGTTCTAGATCGAGCGCTTAAAAGTGGGTGCAGGTGAAACTGATGAGTGTAAAGGAGCAGCTCTTTTTATACCTCAAAAAGGAATTATTGCCGAAATGTTTATTGTTTGAAGCACTTGATTTGTCCTTTTTTCCATAGGCACTTGCTTCACACTGATCTGCAGAGCATCACGATCAAGCTACTTGATATTCCATTATCATCTTAGTCTTTAAGACTCAGGTTGAGTTTTTGTGCAATTAGGATTTTTTTTTTTTTTATACATTAGCATTAATTAAGCTCACTTTGTCAAGAAATGTAATAATATGTTCACAGATAGTTCATTAGACATTTAGGGATTACTGTAAACTCTTTGCTGATGTTAAACATGCCACCTTGTCTTCTTTTTCTCAGCTCAACAAACAGCAGCTGCAGGCGGTGAAGGAGAGATTTCAGGCCTTCCTGAAAGGAGAGACGCAGATTGTCGCCGATGAAGCTTTCTGCAATGCTGTGCGCAGTTACTATGAGGTAAGGCTTTTGTATTGTTCAACACCCTGCTTCCGTTAGAGAAACATTATTTTTTAATGGTTTTACATGTTTTCACAGCTGTAATGATTTTTTTTTTTTCGTGTGGTATGGGAAAGTGTGCACAGTGAATATTTTCCGTATTTAACGTTGCATTAAATTATTAGCATTTGTTATGGGATATTGTATGTTTTAGCACATACAGGCCAATCAGAGGGTAAATGCAACCCTGTAAGTAATATTGAGAATAGATGCACACAGCATAAGTTTCATTTCTGTTGTAGTCATTAAGTAAAGCCTACCTGACAGTTGCACAACAGCGGTGGCATGCAGAGACCCACATTATTGCGTGCCAGTGAGGGGACTACTCATGAAGTGTGAGCTTTGTGGGGCTTACATATTAAGGGCAAGAGTTTATAAATTTTCTAAAATTTGTCTCAACAAAATTTTCACATCAGTGGGGCAACTTTTGTTGCGTCAACATTTGGTTGTGCTAATATTTAAACTAAACTAAAATGGCAACTCCGTGGGATTTTTTTGGAAAAGGTTAACACCTGTGGAATGCACTGTTGCGTGTTAACGCATATGTTGCCGATAGTTTGTGCATAATTTTTCGCCAGACACGCAGTGGCAAGCAGTGACTCAGCAAAAGTAGCGCCATCATTTCTGTCACGTGGGGACACGGCTTAAATATCGACGTGTGGCTTCTTTATTAGCGTTCCAAGGCATCACACCCCAAATTCCTGTACAAGGACTTCACGCATGTGTAACTATAGTATTGATCATTTGTGCCATGGAGTGTAAAGGCGTGTCCAGTTTTGACATCATCAACACTTGTGCTCTTGGCACAACTATGGTTGCCGTGTCTTAGATGTGTCAGGTGTTCGTGGCAGTTGCGCACATAGTTTGTAACAAATGGCACAATATTGCCCAAACTATGCGTAACTTTGTTGTGAGGTCAAATGTCGTACACTCTTTTTGGTGCATGTTAGCACACCACAATGCAGACCTGTTTCGTGCAAATGTCAGGCTGGCTTAAGATTCTGTTTGTTTTGTTGTTCTTATAAGGCAAAAGATAAGTTTAATATCATGATAAATTTTAAGTTCTCCAGCATTATACATACAAAAATACTGTTCAGACTTTTGCTGTTATTAGTGTAGTGTCCTAAAACAAAATGAGCAATGCATCATTTACGGCATTTGGCAGTACCACATCAAATTCCAAGAAAAAAAAAAAGCATTTGCTTTAAATGTTCTGGCGCAGAAGTTCGGCCTGAGCAGAAGTATGCTTAATGGTAGCCAGCTGTGAAATAAGGGGTAACTTCCTATGTCATGATCAAATATAGAAGTTTTTTATGCATAATATATGCTAAGACCAACTCGAATAGCTTTCTAAAAAGTATCCAATTTTGAAATATCTCAACATACAGTGAGGTGAAAAAAGTATTTGGAGTTTTGTTTTCGTTATTTAATATGCTAATAGTGCCTATGTCTACCTCAAATTTACACACATAAAGTCTTATAACTTTTTAATTTTAAATATGAATAAAAGTCCCATTGAGGCCAAAATTTTATATATACCCAGGCTAAGGCACTTACACACACACACACACACACACACACCTTGCTC